>JANHFX010013485.1:0-24343 GCA_027560015.1 Chloroceryle amazona | reverse complement strand
GCCGGGGCTGGTGGGTTGAGGCAGGCGGTGCGGGCACGGGCGCCACGAAATGAGCCGCGCGTGCCCGGTGTTGACCGATGGGGCGTGGAAAAAGCTTAAAAAAATATATAGATGTGTGGTTTCTTCGGCCGAGGGTCTGAATCTTTCCTCGTTTTCCGCCCCCTCCGCTCCCTAGGAATTACCCAACATACAGTGGAAGAGAACATCTGTGCCGAACCGTGTGTGTGTGTGTGTTTAGTTCGGGTTGAATCGTGTCCTTATAAACTCTGCTCAGTTGATTTCCGTTTTCGGTGCGTATCTGGGGTTTTCTTTCTCAGTAGCTGCAAGCATGGCCGCCTGTGGTGTTGGGGTGTCGCATAACAAGGTCTGTGTTGCTGGTTTTAACCTACCTCGTTTTGGTTGGGGTTTGTTTTGTTGGTTTGTTTTTCATTTGGTTTGGGTTTTTTGTTGTTTGTTTGGGTTTTTTTTATTATTATTTTTATTTTATTTTTTCCGCTGTCGATCACAGCGCTGTTACCTCCAGCGACATATAGAGAGCTTAACTGGCAATCTTGGTGTACTCAGTAACGATGGCTTTATTAAAAAATGATTACATCAACAGGACTTGGTCAAACTTGAATCTTTATGGAGGGTGAGAGGTGTTGCGGGGTGGCGGGGATGGGCTGCCCTCACCCAGAGCATCCCATGGGCAGGGCATTGCGGTTCGGTACCGACAGGGATTGCTCATGGTGGGGCTCCCAGATGGACACGGCATCCAGAGGACCATGGGCAAGAGGGGCTTTGTGGGTGCCTTCTTCACCTACTCAGCACCATTCTACTGGCTAAGCACCCTGCAAAATATAGGGACAGCTCTAAGTCCACCATCCTGGAATTAAGCCCCCCTGTGAGTCCTGTCATGGACACTGATTGCCACCAGCTCTTTATATTTTCACTGTGGTTAAAATAAAATAAAGCCCAGTGCTTTTTATTACATTGCAAACCAATAACTAGTTTGGGGTTGTTTTGTTCCCTCCCTCCCCACCTTGAAGTGACATAGCTTTGGATGTTTTTTTGTGGGTTATTTTTATTGTGGGTTTTTCAGTACTGTGATGAAATAGAAGGGAATTGTTGTGTTTAAACATAAGGTAGTTTGTGAATGTATTTTTTTTTTTTAATCGTGAGAGTCATTTGAAACAAAACTCATGAGAAACCAATATTAACCCAGTCTTGTCTTACGGTGTGTGTATATGGACATACCATAGAGCAACCACCTTTCTGGTGCCAACCACAATAAAACACAAAACTTCACCATTAAGCCATGCCTTTGATGTTGTGGTAAATAAAACCTGGGGTGTTAACCATTAGCAGGTCATGGAGGTAAAGGGTTATTTTCAGGGCTTCTAGTTGTGATTCCCTTTGCCTGGAAGGTCTCAGGAAAGCAGCACATTTGGGCAGGATGAGTGCAGGGGATGGGGTGTGCCCTGCGATGCTGCCCGGCAGCGAGCAGCAGCCGAGAGGTGTCTTGACAGACCATTGCCACCTGGAAACTCCTCCTCTTCTACAACATCAGCCCATGCGAGACATGCTTTCCCCTCCATTCCTAACTTGATGTGCTTGTCTTTTGCTGTAAGTAAAATGCACTTGTGGTTGATCCATGCTATCAGAAACTACTGAATTTTAGGGTTTAAAGAAATGAAACTGGGGCTCCTTTTAAAAACCTGTTTCTGGAATTTTTTAATCAGCAACAAAAACTTCTTCAGCTGAGCAGCAGTTCAGCAAAAGAGAGAGAAATGACGTCTGTGTGTGCAGAAGTCACTTGAGCCCATTGCAGATTCGATTATTTACAGGGTTACTGCAGGACTTCAGGGACAGGTCCTACCCTCTGTGGTAAATAAAGAAAAGCCCCAAGAGCTGGGGTGAGGCCGCAGGTTGCCCCCAGCAAGATGCAGACCCTGGGGAGGTAGGCGCTGGGTACCATCCCCAAGGTAAAGAGTGCTCAGAGGTAAGGCTGTAGCAGCTACTCACAGGAATTGAATGTTTTCAGACCTGTTCGATTATCACCTCACAACAAAAAAAAATGCCATTTGGTTTTGGGATTGATTTTATTATGTGTTTTGGGACAGAAGGGGGATGCTCAAAGTGAACCCTGGCCCTGGCCCCAGAGCTGGCCTGGTTGCTGGTAGTGCTTGAAGTTGTCACGCTGCAGTTCCTTGTCTCGACCTGAGCCCGAGCTGCTTGTGCACCAGTTTGGACGTTGGCTCTGTGTAACTGGGGCCAATGTGAGTGTGTCCTGTAGGCCGGCAATGGGAAGCAGTGGGGACTGAATCTGTCCCCTCCTGAAGGCAGGGGGGGACCTCCACACCATACCGTACCAGTGCCCAGGATGATAAGCCACCCGCCGGGGGCATGGCTGCTCTGAGGAGACCCACCAGAGGTGATTTCAGGCATAAGGCTGCAATTCAAGGCATGGGAAGCCTATGGCAGACACCGTGTCCCTGTGACATTGTCTCCCTGCCCTGAGTACGGCTGCGGAGCTGCCACTTCCCACCTCAGCTGTCGCCATCCGCTGCAGAAGAGTTTTTCTGGGTTTGCCTCCTAATTTTTCTTGTTTTGGAGATGTTGCACCACCCAGAGCTGGTGGGGTGGGAGGAGTCCCACTAAACTAGCCTGTTTTAGTGCCACTGGTATTTGATGGAAGGGCACAAAGCCAACACACCGGTATCTTTATAACTGTGCCATAAATGCACTGAATTCTCCCTCTCAAATGTGCTTTGTCAGGCTGAAGCCCTGTCCTGTGCATGGCCCTGGCTGCTGGGCATAGAGAGAGAAAAAATGGAACATGCAGCATGTTCCTTTTGTGCCAGCTTCTGATGTGCCTCTCGTCAGCCTGCGTTACACTGCAGAGCCACAGCCTCATAGAATCATAGATGGGGTTGGGTTGAAGGGACCTTTCGGGGTCATCTAGTGCACCCCCCCATGCAGGGAGCAGGGACATCTGCAACTACAGCAGGTTGCTCAGAGAAAACTATTCCTCACCTGGAATAGTTCAACGGATGGGGCATCGACCACCTCTCTGGGCAACCTGGGCTACTGTCTTGCCACCCTTATTGAAAATTTTTCTTCCTTTTATCTAGTCTAAATATACCTTCTTTTAGTTTAAAATCGTTACCTCTTGTTTCCTGTTACAACAGGCCCTGCTAAAAAGTGTCCCCTTCTTTCTTACAGGTCCCTTTAAGTACCAAAAGGCTGCAATAAGGTCTCCCCAGAGTCTTCGCCAGGCTGAACAACCCCAAGTCTCTCAGCCTTCAGCAGAGGGGTTCCAGCCCTCCCAGCATTGCTGTGGCTCCTCTGGCTCTGCTCCAACAGGTCCTGTCTCTCCTGTGCTGAGGACTCCAGAGCTGGCCCAGCGCTGCAGGGGGTGGTCACCAGATTGGAGTAGAGCAGCAGAATCACCTCCCTTGACTACTGATCACACTTCTTTTGATGCCACCCAGGGTATGGCTGGCTTTCTGGCTGTGAGCACACATTGTCAGCTAACATCCAGCTTGTCATCCACCGGTACCCCAAAGTCATATCATGGTCTGGATCTTCTTTTTTTTTTTCCCTTTCTGTTTTGGTTTATGTTTTCTTTACCTTTTTTTTTTTTTTTTGGCCATCCAGGCTGCCTCTGAATGACCCAAAGGCAGTGAAACAAGCATGCAAATGACCCCAGACTCAGAGACCACCTCCCTGTCCTTATAGGATCCTTAATCCCTTCC
Source organism: Chloroceryle amazona (assembly GCA_027560015.1). Taxonomy (NCBI): domain Eukaryota; kingdom Metazoa; phylum Chordata; class Aves; order Coraciiformes; family Cerylidae; genus Chloroceryle; species Chloroceryle amazona. Next base: position 20,606 of record JANHFX010013485.1, on the reverse strand, counting down.
AGTGGTGTGAGATGGTGGTTAATTGTTCAAAAGGAAAACCAAATCATAATATTCAACCTGTTGCTTTTATCACATAGGCTTAGATTCAGCAACACCAACCTGGAGTAGACACAACAAGCAGTAGGCAATAATCGTGGGGATTCTGCTTACCAGCAACATTACACACACACAGTTATTTAACGTTAAAATTAAGCATTAGCAGTAATGCAAACACTGTTGTTTGCAAATCATGCAAATGGCATCCATCAGAAAATGTTGAGATTCATGCTACAAGGTGCAGTGACCCTGCATCTGGTGCTGTTTGGGATTCCTGGCATTCATTTATTTTGTACGCTCGGGCAAAGGGAAGATAGGAGAGCACTTGGGAGCAGCTTCTTGCTGAGAGAGCTGGAGAAAAGCCACAGAACCCTACGGCACTGGGCAAAGCACTGACCGGGGCTGAGGTGTGTGCTGCTGTCCTGAAAATACCGAAATGGTGCTGGGTGACAGCTGCCTAAATATGAGCCAGCAGTGTGACCAGATGGCTAAGAAGGCCACCAGCATCCTGGCTTGGATCAGCAATAGTGTGGCCAGCAGGACTAGGACAGGGAGCATCCCCCTGTACTTTGCTCTGGGGAGGCTGCATCTCAAATCCTGGGTTCAGTTTTGGGTCCCTCATTCCCAGAAGGACATTGAGGGGCTGCAGCCTGTCCAGAGAAGGGCAACAAAGCTGGGGAAGGGTCTGGAGAACAAGTCTTGTGAGGAGTGCTTGAGGGACCTGGGATTGTTTTTCCTGGAGAAAAGGAGCCTCAGGAACCTTCCCACTCTCTACAACTACCTGAAGGGAGGTTGGAGCAGGGTAACTTCATGCCTTTTTCAGCAGACCTGGTCAAGGGAGGCTGGTGTCTGTGAGGCTCCCAGCCTTTGGCATCCAAGGTTTCCATGAGAATTGCCTCCCAGCCACTCCGCACCTGTTCCCCAGGAAGCCGGACTATGGGAGGGTTTTCTGCTCTGTAAGCAGCAGCAGGGAGGACAGGACAGGCTCAAGCCACAGAAAGGCCACCCTGCTCTCTCTGTTTGGGATGGAGATGGCCTTTGTCCCCTCAAACTGCCTCCAGTGGACTGGGAAGAGTAGGGGGTGAAAACACCATCGTCCCTCAGCCGAGCACCTGCAATGGGATGGGGATCCCAGAGGGGGATGTGGGTCGTGGCCAGGAGTGCCTGAGGGTTTCAGTTTGGGGTATCGGGTCAGGGCAGTCATTTGTTTTCTAACTCAAACTTGAGCAGCCTGTTAATTGTCTAATCCTGCCTGCCCCCCGGTGAGGAGGCATTTAACCACAATGCAAAGAAACAGTGCTTGTAAATGCCTGGGTATCCACACACAGCGAGCAAACAAACGCGGTGAGCAAAGATCTCACCTGAAAGGGCAAATATTGGGGAAAAACTTCAAAAAACTCAGCCTCGGGGCCCTCCCCCTTGCCACCCCACCAGCCCAAGAGCGGAATGCAGGTGCTGTGGCTGGAATCAATGCCTGCATTAATGCAATGAACTTTTCTCCTCCAGTTAAAGTTTTACTTCACTGGAGGAGACCAGTGCAAAGATTAGTGGTCTTACACTCATCTTTTGGTTTGTTATTTTTTTTCTCTTCCTCTGTAGACAGCACATTTTGTGCCCCTGTGAAGCCTGACTGACCGAGAGCATCATCCAACTTGGCTGCTGACCCATAAGGGCCTTATCTGAAGGTAATGGCATTAACTGGCATTAATCACCTTCTCGGCTGATTCAGACTTTGGCATGTCAGCATCCAGCTTTGGATGCCACTGTCCGCCCTGGCCCTGCAGCTCCTCTCGCTGGCGATGTCAAGGACAGTGGGAGACCAGCTCAGACCGGCTTTTGACAATGTGCAAAGTTCACGATTACCGAGGGAGCCGAGCCAAAGGGCTGTGATATTTGGCAGCATCAGTAGCGTCTGACAGCATCAGCAACACCCGACAGCCCAGCAATCAGCTGGCAGTACTGAAAGGCTCTGAGCACACACCGTTGTGGGCTTTTTAATGAGAACCTATGTTATTGGAATATTCCGGGTCATTCTGAGGTGCTGTATCTCCATATATACACACACAGCCATCTCCTCTGAACTCTCAGGATTGCATACGTACAGGTGTGTACTAGCATTAGATGTATGTACAGAGAGAGAGGGACCTGTATACATCTGTATTTATATATGTTTGGCTGTGTATGTTATATATAGACACATAAATATATTTTAAAGCAGGTGCCAAGTGCTATCTAAATAAAACACCCTTTCTAGCAGCTTCACTACATATGCTGGAAAGGTTTTTTCTTGCTAATTCAGCAGGAGGTTTGTAATGTAGCACAGAAACCCAGCCCAGAAGCCAAGAAAGGTTTTGAATGTCTCAAAATCGGCTGTAGCACATCTCCAGGTCTCTAGTGTGTCACATCACAGACTGGTCAGCTGAGGGACAGCCCCAAACCAGCCTTTCAGCTGGATCATTTGAATTTTCCAGGTCCACTCTATGTCTTTCTGGGTCTCCTGTTGTTTCACTTGTCCCCCAAAACACAGGGATTGGTAGTGGCCGCTTTGAGCCAAGCAGTGGCCAAGTAATACGCAGAAGGCTTGGGTTTCTCATTAACTCCAGAGTTGATATAATCCCACCTCTCAGAGCACCAGCCAGTTTTGCTGCCTCCATCGCAGCCCTGCTGTCCCTCCTTCCCTACCGAAGCCCCCAGCTCGTGCCACAGCCTGGGGCAGTGACCGCTCGTGGAAGGGCAGCGGAGGAGCTGCAAGATGGACAAGAAAAGCAAAATTCAAGCAGAGAAGGTAACTGTGGCTCAGTGGTGTTTTTGCAATAGAATTTCTGCAGGACTCCAGCACCGAGCAATGGCATTTATTGCTAGCCAAGAACAGAAAAAAGTCCCCTCCCCTAATTAATTGCTCTTTGATGTCTGCATATTGAGCAAAGGGGTCAAGGGATTATTCTTTATTTTTAAGAACTCTGTCAGCTCATCAGACAATTTAAACTGTGATGGAAGGAAATAATTCTTGAAACAGCACTGCTGAAGAACACGTCTGGTCATTTTTTCCCAGCTGTTCTGCTTCTGCCCGTGCTCTGGGGATGGGACAGGGCACGCTGCTGCTGCTGCTGGCGCTGCCGTACCGGGCTGAGCGCCCACCCGCCGGGAGCACCGGGGCAACGTGGCAGGAGAGCCCCAGCACACATTGCTCTTTTGGGGGCCACGTCACTCTGCCCCAAGGGCCTGATCCTGCCCACTCTCCGGGGCTTCCTCTTCTCCTTTGGAGCCGTCCAAAGTGCAGCTGCAGCAGCATCCCTGGGTGCCGCTGTCCCGGCCAGAGGGGTGCCTTGGGGCAGAGCTGAGGTGCAGCCCCCCGGGTTTGGGCAGGACTAGGACAGCAGGGTGAGGCTGTTCTCTGCTTTCTCCCCCAGCACCTCACGGGAACGCTGGTCCTTTCTGTTTTCACCGCGGTGTTGGGCTTCTTCCAGTATGGCTACAGCCTGGGTGTCATTAACGCCCCCCAGAAGGTAAGTTGAGCCCCCTGAACCACACACAGACAAGGGATGAGGGCGTCAGGGCAGCCAGGGCTGGTTTGTCCCTTGCGGAAGCCATCAGAAAGGCTCTGTCCCTTCCCTAGGCACTATCTCCTGCAGTACAAAGCCCCTATGATAAGGCAGGGGGGTGAGACAACAATAGGGAGGACCCCCCTTGCCACCCCCCTCGGTGAAAGGAGGGGGGCTCTCCACGTCGTGGTGCCATCCCCAACGCGGTCCCTGCACCCAGACCGAGGGATGGAACCTTTCTGCGGGTGCTGAATCCAGACACCGTGCTCACCCCATCGCTGGGAGGTGGTGTGGGACGAGGCAGGGATGCTCCACACCTGCCCTCATGGTCTCTTCCCACTGGGGATTCAGGTGCTGGGGAGTGGAGCTGTGGGGGACCCCAAGTTTTCACCTCTGTGGGGAGCCTCTCAAGAAAATTTTTTCCCAAGGCAGAAATAAAAAAACAAAACCAACAACCAAAATAAGGGCGTGTGGGTTGTTACAGAATTGAGCTGATGGCATTTTTCCTCCTTGCCCGTTGCAGGTGATAGAAGCCCACTATGGGCGTGTGCTGGGCATTGCCCCCCTGGACAGACTTGCCACCAATGCCTCTGGGGAGGATGGCACAGAGCCCTGGGATGGCACTGAGAGCACAGCCACACTCCCAGCTGACACCGGTGAGGCCCTCACCACGTCCCCGCACATCCTCACCATGTACTGGTCCCTCTCTGTCTCCGTGTTTGCCATCGGCGGCATGGTCTCCTCCTTCACCGTGGGGTGGATCGGTGACCGGCTGGGGAGGTGAGAGAACCTTGTGTGCTGTGACTTGTGTGATGCAGCCCCAAACATTTCATGTAATTTTCTCCCTGAAACCATTTTCCTCCCCATAGAGATACAATTTGTGTTATTTTCCACAATGTAATGAAAAAAAAAAAAACCAAACAACCCAAAAAAACCCACCCCCAAACTTCCAAAATGCTGCTCCAGCCACCAGAGAGATCTCTGGCTTATTAAAATCCTCAATTATAAATCAGACGTTTTATTGCAACTTTTAGCAGCTCAGACAAGCAGCTGAAGAGCAGCCTCAATTAACTTCTGAATTAGAATCCCAGGATGTTTGGGGTTGGAAAGGACCGTTAAATTCCTCCCTTTCTTCCCATGGCAAAAGGGAGAGGAACAGGATGTATAATATACTATAATATACTTTTAGCTCCTCTGACTGCACCCCTGCCCGATATATTTCTGTGCCTACGATCATTAATTTCCCCTGTAGTGTAGATTAAGGTGCTTAACAGCTCTGAGCGCACATCGTGAGGGCTGCTTTGGCCGAGAAGGGTTCCAGAACGAGCTGTGCTGCTGCTGCCTTGCAGGGTGAAAGCCATGCTGGTGGTGAACGTCCTGTCCATTGCCGGGAACCTCCTCATGGGGCTGGCGAAATTTGGGCCGTCTCACATGCTCATCATCGCCGGGAGAGCGGTCACCGGGCTGTACTGTGGTAAGTCCAAGCAGGGTCAAGCACTGAAAACCAGCCCCTTGCTGGGCACTGGGTGCACCAGGGCTGCAGTTCAGAGTTTCCTATTTTTTTTTTTAATGGTTTGGGTTGTTTTTTTTTTTAGTTCAGAGGGGTTTCACAAGTGGAAGTTTCCCTCTTCTTCCTATGCCTGTCCTTCTCGATCCTGGACCTTTGCCAGCAGTATTTGGGTTGACTCTATCATGGAATCGGTTTATTTTAGAGTAGAAAGCTCCTAGAAAAGAGCAGGACCCTCCTCTGCATCTCAAGGCTCAGTGGTGGTGGCGGCTGTTGTAACAGTATGTTATTAGTTGTGCTGTTTAACAGGTTTCCTAGACAACAGTCTATCTAGCAGACAGTAGAGGAGCACTGTACATAGCGAGGATAAGATAGGAGGCAAATAATATGGAATTATTAGAATAAGTATAGCAACAACATCTCATTACCACTGCCACTGGTATGCAAATACAGTCCTTTGCTCTGAAGGTACAAGGCAAGTTTTAAGAAAGCTCTTTGCTCTGTGGTAACCTCTCCCCCAGGATGATCTCTGCTCCATGCTCATATGTGTGCAGTCGAGAAAGAAGGCATCCTGGCTTGGGGCTCTGAACCCAGGGATATCCAAGCACCCTTCCAAGGTGCAGGTGGTTCTCAGCCAGGCACGGGGCTTAGTGGGATGTGGGAGGCAGTGAATGGGCTCCATCCTCCTTTCCCATTTGGGAAGCGGTTTCTGCTGGTTGCCGAGCTGTGGTGACACCCATGTGTGTTTGGTGCAGGGCTCTCCTCCGGACTCGTGCCCATGTACGTCAGCGAGGTCTCTCCCACAGCCCTTCGAGGAGCACTGGGGACATTGCACCAGCTTGCTATCGTCACAGGTATCCTCATCAGCCAGGTAAGAAGGAAAGTGCACGAGTCCAGAGAGGGTATTTCAGAGATTAGGGGTACCCTGGTGTTACCCTGTGGTGCTGCTGACCATTCTTCCCCAAAACTGAAGGACAGTGCAAAGCGATCTGCTCTAACCTTGGGACAGAGAGGTCTTAACAAAGACTATTTATCACGAAATAAAAAGTACTTCTCCAAACAATTCCACCCCTCCCTAAGAAGTTTTTCTAAGCATCTCATAAGAGTCAGGCTGGAGCCTGAACATGAGATCCCTGACATTCAGGTACTCAAAAATGGCTTTGTCAAAGAAGTAGGGAGCCCAATGTCCCTGTCAGCATTGCCCACCATGGCAGGAGTCACAGCCATGTGGCAGATGGGCACATAAATGTACCGAGAACCAACACCTCCAGAAACACTCAACCCACAAAGTTCATCTAATCTGATTCAGCCAAAAAGTGTGGACAGACCATGGGGGGACTACCTCATAAGGTAGGTCCTGATGACTTCACTAGCTGTAGGAACACAATGTTTTGCAACTCATGGAAGGACAAAGGTTGCAATTACTCAAGTACTCCTGACCTTCTGGGAGCACCTTTTTCAATGCCAAAAGCACACACCGAAGTGAAGCTCAAGTTAGTTGTTGGCTGAGCCTCACACTGCACTTGCAGCCCCAGTGCTCACACTGTGCTGGTTTCTGGATGGACAGCTGGCGCATTCCTGCCCGTGCAGACCTCAATCCATGCTCTGCCTTTCTGTGGAGTTGGTTAGGCCATATATGCCCACAAAACCCCACACCCTAAAGCCCCAGGAGAGCAAGATCTGAGGAGAAAACATTTCGTCAGCATGCCTGTATTTGCTGAGCTGTTTACACAATGGTTCTGGCCAGGCACAGGTCTCCTGCTGGTGGCGTGTGCCAAGGAGGACCGAGTCACCCCAGGGTGAGGAACAGCCTTGCAGGGGGTTGTCCCACAGCACCTGTAAGCCAAAATCATGCTCATGACATTTTAAGCCATCTGTTCATTCCCTCCTTGTACATGTCCATCATAACTAAAGAAATAAAATTGTTAGGACTGAGAATTGGTATTTTCTTCTAGTTTCCCTCGAGGTTGTCACTTCAAAATGCCAATTGCTTTCTTTTTCTAGGGTGTAAAATAAGCCAATTCACACATGCCTCAATTATTCCAGGTCCTTGGCCTTGACTTTCTCCTGGGCAATGAGGAGATGTGGCCCCTGCTCCTCGGTCTGTCTGGTGTGGCTGCCCTCCTGCAGTTCTTCCTGCTCTTACTGTGCCCCGAGAGCCCCCGATACCTTTACATCAAACTGGGGAAGGTGGAGGAAGCTAAAAAAAGTAAGATACACATTCTGGGCTTGTCTGGTGTCGGTTTTACACTACACATACTGTTAAATACAGAAGGGAAAGCTCGGCTGAGGGCTCACATGTGTAACCGGGTATAGTTGCTCCAACCCATGCAGCCCATTTGCAGGTGGGATTTTGGGCATTTACATACACACACGTTGCTGCTATTTGCAACTACACAGCAAAGCCACAGTGGTTACTGCAACCGCTTGCAGATCTTCCAGCATGGCCCTCCTTAGCTGGATCCAGCCCTCTCTGAGAGAAGAGCAGTCAATATTAAGACTCAGCTGAAATCAAGCCGAGAAGCTCTGAAGTATAAATTATCTCTGGACCACAAACTATGCAGACATGTTTGCATGGGACTAACAAGCACTGCTGAGGGACAGGGCTTGAGCATAGTGTCTCAGTGTTTTCACAGAACTTACATGCTGCTGCTCCTCGCCAAGCAGACACAAGTCTGGGGCTTGATGTGCCATAGGAGTCCTCAGAGCAAGAGGATACTACTGTCCATATGGTTGGCTTACCCCAAGCTTTGGCTAGAGAGACTCTTGTCCTTACTCTAACCTTTATTGAAAACAAAATGTTGAGTTTTGGGGTTTTTTTCTTTTCCTTAAGGTTTGAAAAGGCTCAGAGGAAACTGTGACCCGATGAAAGAGATTGCTGAGATGGAAAAGGAAAAGCAAGAAGCTGCTAGCGAGAAGAAAGTCTCAATAAGACAGCTTTTCACCTCTTCAAAGTACAAGCAGGCTGTCATCGTGGCACTCATGGTGCAGATATCTCAGCAGTTCTCAGGAATCAACGCGGTGAGTCTCCCAGACACATTTGCCTTTAAGGAAATCCACACGGAGCATGAAAAGGCAGTGCCAGCTCTGTCCAAGACATGCGGGGATGAAGAGAAGGCTTGCCCACGACTGCAGTAGGCTCCTCAGCCACCACACCACCATCAGTGTTGAAGGCAGACCTCAGCACCGAGCCAGGCTGCAGGAGGGCATGGGGGGAGAAGGGTACGAGGGCGTTCAGTATGAAACCAGCTGCCATTCTACACTCAGGAGCACAGAGCCCCCATCTCAAAACTGGCTGAGACACACAGTTTTGAATGTCTGGTGCCAGTTATACAATGGTTGAGGCCTCTGTCCCACTGCCTTTCAAAACTCTGTGAGCATTTCTGCATTGCAAGGCAGAGCAGCACACAGGGATGGGCTGAGCACCCCACAGAGCCCAGCTGACCCAGCTCGAGGCCATTTCCTGCCCCATCCACCAGCCACAGGGTCAGTCACCCATTTACCTCCTGCCCTTAACTTCCACCAGACAGGAATCGCCTTATTCTTGGAGAGAAGGGAAGTATTTGAGTCATTCCAATGTAGTGAGAATGTTTTAAAATTCATGTCCCACTCCATCATACTAAGGTATTTGTCTCCAGCGCTCAGTGCTGGTGATCTGGCTTTCAAGATTAAACAAGGGGCTACATGGAATAGAACAGTTTTAAATGTGCAAATGCAGTAGCTCAGGAGGGGAATTTCAATGGGATTTTTAACTCCCTCAGGCCACTTTGGAAGTTGCAGCTTTAATTATTATAACAAGCCATTAGAAGTTGAAAAGCTCATCATAATTAAATTATTTCACATCTCAGCCAAGCAAGTGCAACTCTTCCCTCGAGAGAACAAAAAAGTTTCACCAGCCCTGTTTCCTAATCCTTCATCCTAATGTATTCTGATAGATCTTTTACTACTCCACAAACATTTTCGAGAGAGCTGGAGTTGGCCAACCAGTTTATGCAACCATTGGCGTTGGAGTGGTGAACACGGTCTTCACTGTTATCTCTGTAAGTAAACTCTTCTGCCCCGGACTACAAAAACACATAAGGTACAATGAGATTTTAAAACATGATTTTAGGCTGGAGCTGGGTCTGGGATTTGCAGTTTTGCAGGGCTGACCCCCCTGCACTGATAAATGGAGTGAAAACTGCATCACCGTGTCCAGGGAAGCTCTGGTAGCTCAGCATTTCCACCCCAAAAAAAATAAAAGCTGCCTTTGAGACTGGAATTTCGCAGGTGATATTCCCCTCGGGGAGCAGGCAGGGGATCGGGGTGGTGCTGGGGAAGCCAGCAGCTCACAATCTCCCTCTTAGCTGTTATCTTTCCAGCTGTTTTCTGTATGTACCTAGCACCTGCATGAGTGATATCCAAAGGCTACTCCACAGTCATAAAAGTAATCTAGCGCCAATCCTCAGTGTATTGATGTATCTGCAGCGATAAAAGGGTGGTTGTGTTTTCACAGCCTTTCCCTTTGTTTGTCTCTCTCCTGAGAGTATTAACACGATTACTATCAGCAGGCAATTATTTTTATAATGTGGCCATTAAAGAAGAAGATGAGGAAATGCCAAGCCCATTTCCCTCACATTTCTAGAGAGGCTTAGTGAGCAAAGGACTTTTACCCACTGTGATGCAGAACTAGCTGCGAGGTGGAAATACACAGCTCCGAGAGATCTTAGTCCAGCATGCATGAGATAGGAGGGCTTAGGGTGAACCTGCTTTAGAGGAAGTCCATCACAGGTCCCATCCAGAAAAGAAAACATGATATTTATTGCAAAGTGAGGCACAGAGGTGTGTGGCTGGAAGAGGTCTTTCTCCAGCTTAGAGGGTCTCCTGCAGTTTGATCTCCACCCTGGCGCTGTGGTACTTGCAGCCTGGGGCATTTGCTCTTTGCTTCTTTTGGCCATGAACACTTAAAAATTACCTGCATTTGTCAATAAATGACAGACCCTGATCAAAAGGCAGAAGCACTGCCAGCCAGATGGACCTTGGCAAGGGGAGAAGGGAGTGAAGAGGCTGGCCCTCTGCAACATCATGAGCTGGCAGGATGAACTGCCTCCAGCAAAAGAGATGGTCTCTTGGATGCATAAATACCTTGATGTAATGGCAGGAAAGGCTGAGCTGATGGCCGAAGGTGTCCTTTCGATCAGGGGTGAAGGAGCAGGCAGCCTGAGAGGCTACTGCACAGTTGCTTAGGACAGGCCAGTTGTGCTGTCCTCTGGAGTTACTGACATCTCCCCATTGGGTAAAATAATTGGTACAGACTTAGATGTCAAAATTTGGGTGAGATGGCTGGAGTCCACCAAGAGCAGCTGACAAGGAGCAAACTAAGCCTTGGGGCTAACCTGTGAGCAATGGAAGGGAAAGTTCTGACTCCAGCTGCTACGGAACTATCCCTACTCTAGGACAGACAAGGTGCAATGACCTGTGATGTGACTTGAATCACGCTCCATTTTGAAGGCTGCTTCCAAACTAATGCAGACCTAGTAACTTTATTCTTCCTGAAAAAGAAAAGAAAAAAATCCATAGTGAGCAAAACATGTAGGAGCTGTGGGGAGTCCTGAGAGCTTGGAAATGCATGAGCCCTGAGTATAGGCGGCTTTGCCTTGCCCTTGGCAGGGTGGCTGCTCAGTCTGGCTCCCTAACAGCCACCAGCAGAGCTTCTTACACTTGGAAACCAGCACATAAATCTCTACCACGAGAGCTAAAAGAGCAGGAGTTCAGTATGGTAGTGGGAACAGGTTGTTCATTGCTAATGGACCTGCCCGAACCTCCTGAGAGCGGCAGTGCTGGAGACTGAGCTGCTGCACATGTTTCTACAGGTCTTTCTGGTGGAGAAGGCGGGCAGGCGGTCCCTGTTTCTGGCTGGTTTGATGGGCATGTTAATAAGCGCTGTGGCCATGACAGTTGGACTTGTGCTCCTGGTAAGAATTTATCTCCGTTTTTTTCTCCATGGTTTGCAAACAAGAGAAGACAAACCACCCTTTAAAGGGAATGTTTTGCATGTTCTTCTCAAAGAAGTTCAGAAAACATGTGTCCTTAGAAGGGACAGTCAAAAGTGTCCATAGCTGGAGCCATCTCTGGTTACAGAGATGACCTGAGGATGTTGCACTCTTTGGCCCCTGAGATACTCTAGTGCTGCTAGAAAGGACATGTGTCCCGTGTTCCCCTGACTACCTCAGCTCCTTACACAGCAACGACCCTATTCCCACAGCATAATCCCACGCCTGCTAAGAAATCCCAGGGCGTATCTCCACGCGCAAACAGTACGTGCCCTAAACCCTCAACCTACATCTCCCTGTTTTGGTGCAGGGGACCAGCATCTTGTCATAAAAAATGGGACAAATTATTCCTCCTGACACCCAGGAGAGTGGCCAGGCTGTGAGACGTGAAGCAGAATAGCCAGAGGATGGAGCCGGCCCCATCAAAGTCAGTCCAAACCACTGATGCAATCCCCTGTCAAGATGTAAGACCAAACAAGGGGTGACCTCCTTTACTAAACACCCTGATTATTAAAGATAACACCATTTTTCCTCTTCCTGGCCATGCTGCAGGCAAGGAGAGGGCTTGAAGGTACAGCTGAGCTGATAGCTGTGAGTTCCAACATCCCTCTGCAACTGGCAACACTGACACCATGTACCCAATGAGCACACAGCACCAGAGTTTAGAGGTGTAATTATCTATGCCCAGTCCCCACTTGTCTGAATAGAAAAAAATTTCTCAAAAAGAAGTCTAATTAAAGTAATTAGTGATAATTAATGAGAGCTGTGCTGGGTCTGTAACATGAAGCACACCCTCTTGCAGAGCCAGTTTGCCTGGATGAGCTATGTCAGCATGGTTGCGATCTTCCTCTTCGTCATCTTCTTTGAAGTCGGGCCCGGGCCCATCCCCTGGTTTATTGTAGCCGAACTGTTCAGCCAAGGCCCACGACCTGCCGCCATTGCCGTCGCTGGCTTCTGCAACTGGGCCTGCAACTTCATCGTGGGAATGTGTTTCCAGTACATAGCGGTAAGAAATCCCTCTAAAAACATAAATAAATGACTGATATATAAATGGGCTCCCAGAGCAGCCCAGCAGGACATGGACGTGCCCCCCACGTCTCCATCCCCGAATCCCACTAGGCACCTCAACCAGCCACGGTGGGAAGGGGAAGCCATCCCTGCAGTGCTGATGGTGATGTCCCCTGTTCTCATCTCCCCCACTGCAGGATCTGTGTGGACCGTACGTGTTTGCGATCTTCGCAGCTCTGCTTCTTGTCTTCTTTCTGTTTGCGTACTTCAAAGTACCTGAGACAAAAGGAAAGTCCTTTGAGGAGATCGCAGCTGTGTTCCGCCGCAAGAATCTCCCGTCCAAAGCCATGACTGAGCTGGAAGTCCTGCGAGGCAGAGAGGAGGCGTAGACTGTGCCATGCACCCAATAAGGAGGCCCTAAGCATGGACCTCCTTCAGGCGCCACAGGAAGAGCATTGGGCAAAAGTCTCATTTCACAACAGACTTGCAGCTGGCAGACCAGGAGGACCCATCCACCAGCTGCCTTCTGGCTGCTGCAGCTCACACCGCCGAGCCTCTGGTGCTAAGCTGGTGTTTGACTCTGAAATACTCGGTACAACTGGGCTGTGGGAAGAGCCGGGGAAAGGACGGGAGGAATATGTTACAAGGTGTCTCCATGTCCCACTGGAAGAGCCATCTTACTGGTTGGCAAAGCATTACATTGAGCAGGGTCATCACTCAGCTGGGATGAAGGAAAGAGGGGTCGGCTGGTGCTGTAGCCTCATATTCTCATTCTGCTGAGTGATTCTGTTTCCTTCTGCTGAGTGATGTGACGCCTTGAGAAACCAGCTGTCCGTGCAGTTGTGCCACCAGCACACAGCACTGATCACTTGAGGTGCAAAGGGAAACAGACTGAGCAAAGTCCTCCTTACTCCTGCCTGTGTGGTGCAAGAAGGTGGGTCCCATCTGAATCGGCTGGGATTCACCTCGCTTGCTCTTCTATCCGTGCACAATGGAAATGCTGCCCAATCTCATAAGGATTTCTCATGTCACAGAATTTTTTAGGAGAATCTTAGAAACTCTGTCTGGGCTGCCATGGATTTTTTTCCTTTTGTTTCAGCTGGACTCTCTACCTCCTCTTTCCTCCCTGGAAGCCTCTCCTCCCTCCCTTATCCCTGCTGCAGCACAAGGAATAGCAGCACATCACTGACCACACAACGGGCCTGGGCACTCCCGGCCGCCAGGTCAGGCGACTCAAGTCCTGCTGCCAACCCTCCCATGATGACAAATGTTAGGTCACCTCCCCCTGCTGCTCCTCCTTCCCCACCCTCTGTGTCTCCCTTTCCTTCACTTTGTACGATGCTTAGACCCACAGGCTCCAGCATCGGCCGAGGCCTTGGGCTGTCCATACCGTAACAGTTAACGACAGCCCAACGGAGAAATGAGCATTGCAGTGTTAGCTGGAAGCTCCCCACTGATCTGCCCCCCACTTTGCACCACAGATGGGTTTGCTGGCTGCATGGGCTTCAGCCAAGGCAGCATGTGAGCAGGAGATCATGTTGTTTCTATAGCCTTGTATGTGCTTGTTTTGCTTCTTTATATTTTTATGCAACAAAATCAAACTATGAGGATTTTTCTTCCTTTTTTGAGGGGATGTGTTGCAATCATTTTAAAGTCTACTCTCTGTTTGCCTGACTTTTACGATTTGTCTGTTCCTTGTTGTGATACCAGGTTACTTTCTAGCAACTTTCTCAGGCTAGAAACCCGTTATTTATTTAGAGATGAAACACCAGCATTGCTCAGCCACTGCAAGCTCATAGTGACTGCCCGTGAAGCAGTGACCATAGTGTAACAGAGGCTGAAACACAACGAAAAGTATGAGAAGGGATGGGCTAAGGAGGATCACAGGCTGCTGCAGTGGGTTTGGCTGTAGGGAAGGTTCACGCTCCTTTCCATGTGCCTGAACTTCTTTCCTTTGTAGACTTTACTCTCTTGGCAATAAGACCCTAAAGCAAATTTTGGTCCTTTCCAAGTGGCTGGAAGTGTAGCCATGAGGTCCCCCGGGATAAGTGTCTGGCCCCACTATGTGCACTGAAACACTAAGATTACACCAAAGGCTTTTCTGGAGTGACTGGTGGGATTTACCTAGAGGAGAACAGGGTCAGTGCTGTCATGTGCTGTACCAGTGGGTGACCTGGGACTGACACGGGGCATGTGGGAACTGGGGTGCACAGAGGAGAGCAGCAGAGCTGGGGTGCGGGCTCTGGGTTGAACCGTCGGTTTGTGTTCTGCAAACAGGTCTCCCCAGGTGAGACCAGCTGGGATGGCAAGCTCAGAAGCTCTCCATGGTGTCTACTGCAGTTAGTTAAATGTTATAATGGATTGTCTGAATGTGAAAAAAAGGGGGAAAAAAAAAAAGCTAGATTCCTGCTTTCAGTAATGTTGTCTATGTCTGTTACATAAAAGTGACAATGAACAACATCTACAGCATGTGTTCGCTTGTGCTGTTGTTTCCTTTTTCTCTCTGTACCTCTCAGACATATGTCCAGCTCCAGATGGGAGGTATTTTCCTGGCAGGACACGTTTGCTCCATGCATGGTAGTTGCGGTGCAAGCCCTCAGCTAAATCTCTTTGAAATGGATGGTTCAGATGTGACTGGGGGATTGGGAGGCAGCCCTGGATCTGGCGGGAGCTGTCAGGAGATGTGTCTGCATCAGGATGAACCCTCACTGGACATGTGCCAGTGTCTAACCCCAGTCATGTAGAACACACCTCTGCTTCCCCTGGTGCAGCTTAAAACTTGGTGCTGGGGTCTCTGTAGGCACAATGAGCATTCAGGGAGAGATGGAGTTCAAAGCAGATTTGCTCCTGCTCTGAGGGCAGAGCCAGGCTGGATTCCTTCCAGGAATGGAAGGATGGGACAGCAGAGGCAGGGTGGCAGGGACGGTGCTAGCACCAGGGTCCTGGACACCGCCGCTTGGACCTTGTGAGCCAGACAGCCTACGCAAATAGGGCAGCTCGAGCTATAGCCAAACAACAGTCATAAATGTGACTTAATGTGAGAAAAAACATCCCAAACTGCCTCACTAAACTTCTGCTGAGCTCTGTCCTAATGCCCGAGGGGCATCAGTTAGTGATACTGTCAGTAAGTCAGCAGGGAGGGGTCATTTAGCAACACTGAGCAGCCAGTCTCTGTTCTGCGGTGCGTTACCAGGTGAAGGAGGACAGGATCCGATGACTGGAGCGCAGCACTTGTACCAGGTTAACGGAGTCCCAGCAGTAACCTCACCCATGGCTGTATCCCTGACCTTCCCCACAGATCTGTCTGGGGCTTCAGAGGCACTTCACTGGAAGGACTCTGTAGAACAGTTGTCAGAGGAACACCGTGTGTGTATTTCATCAGGCTTTCTCTCCTCTTTTCATGCCCTGCCTCTGGGAAGCTTTCGGCTGAGCTGTAGTAAAGACCACATAGTTTCAAGTGGGAGTCTCAGAGTGAGCAGACATCACATGCGAATAAGTAATTTTTTTTCTTTCTTCAGTCTGCCACCAGCACCCTGTGAATCCTACATTCTAACAAGATGCACCCTGTGCTCTGTTGGGGCTGAATTTTGGGCTGAGCTTCCTTGCAGGGAAGTCAGCCTGGTACCTCACAGCAGGGACCCTCTCAGACCTTCTTGGGCCACAACTGGACAACGTGCCTGTGTGCAATTTGCTATCGGCATTTCATTTATTTGGATATTCCCCTGAAGACGATGCTTTGCTTATCCCAGGATGTTTCAAATCAATTCTGCTCATGGTTGCAGCAGAGCGGGCTGCAGCCTGGGACCAGAGGTGCAGAGCTTGGCACTGGCAAAGGCTGCAGCAATCCCTGTCCTCAGCAGGGCTGTGATGGAAGGCTCAAGTTGATATGCTGGGCTGAACTATCACCAGTGCACTTTTACCGTGTATGACGATGCAGGAAGGGGTCACACGAGCTGGTTAAATCTGCAGATATGTTTACCTTCATCTTGTCACATCAGGCTGGTAATTAGCACGGTACACTTTATCTGTCCTCGCTACACGCAAGTTCCAGTTCAGACTTGTTCTTGAGACACAGCTTGCTCAAGCGTTGTTTTTAATCTCTCGGTGTAACAGTTTTACTAAGTTGCTAATCATTAAGAAAATTTAAAAGACTGAGTCATACTTATTAGCTAAACGGTCATTGCACTTTAGTTAACATGCGAGATGTGTTCTCAGACCGTGGTTAGCTAATAACGCAATATAATTAATAATCCCTGAGAAAGCATCTTGTCAGCAAGAGCTCTGAGGGTGTTTTCCCAACGTGCTGGGATGACACCCATTAAGACTCCTCTGTTGTGGCAGATAAATGGGTAACGATATCCAGTCTCCCACTCTCCAGGCATGATTTTAAAATTAGTTTGCCTTCCCTAATCCAATCAACTCGGGACATTTGGCCCCATTAACACTTCCCACACTAATTTATCACAGATTTTTCTGCCTCACTTCAGCTTGTTGTTCATCACCAAGAAGTGCTACCCTCCCCCTCCCGGGTCAAACAGCTGATGAGGATGAAGCTGAACCAAGTACTAGACAAGCAGGGGCCAAGTCTTTGAGGTATGATCAGTTTTCTGAGGTGCTCAATGTTCTTGTCTTTCACTGGAATCTGTGAGAGCTGAGGAATTACAAGGCTGCAGAATCACAGCACGTCTGGATCCAGCAGCACGTGTAAGTGTGAGGTTTAATTTAACTGAGCCCGTGCTCAGGTGCTGCACTGAAACCTGAAGCAACACTGGCAAGTATTACCCAGAGGCAGGGCTGGAATAGCTGTGCTGGAAGGGAAGGAATCTCCTCCCCAGCAGAGTGGTGATAAATCCTGGCTGGACATCAGCAGTCCTTAATTTTTACAGGCTGTAGATGTAATGGCAGAGCTGAGGTTTGGGTAGTGCCTCGTGGTTTTGCCTCCCTGTGTTCTGTTCAGGAGAGCAAGTGTCTCTCGGGGCTGTGAAAAGCATCAGGGCCCGGCCCACCGCGGTGGGATATCGCTGTACCAGCACTGCGGCAGCCCCAGGAGGAGCGAGCAGCCGGAGGCACCACCTGCTTTCCCTCTTCCTAGTGGGAGTTACGAGTGGTTCTCACTCGATGTCCCCACACCGTCGCTGCTCGCCACTGATGTCAAGTGTGCGTACGATTCAGACAGCGTGGCGTTGCGCACACCTTACCCAACCACGTCTGCCCGGCTGGATGGTTGCATGGACCACAGAAAGGTGACAGTGACCATGGAGCAGGCAGAGGCAGCACTGCAGTAGGTTTTAAGTGTCCCAGGGTGTGCAGCCCCTGAGAACCACCCAGCACCCCAGAATTCCTTTCTTGAGGCCGATACAAATCACAGAATGGTAGGGTTTGGAAGGGACCTCTGGAAATCATATCCAACCCCCTGCTCCAGCAGTGTGCCCAGGATTGCATTGTCTGGGCGGGTTTGGGATCTCTCCAGCGGAGACTCCACACCCTGCCTGGGCCAGCCCCCTCATGGGAAAGTTTTTCCTCATGTTCAGATAGAACTTCCTGGGTTCCTGTTTGTGTCCATTGCCCCTTCTCCCGTTGCTGGGCACCACTGAAAAATGCCTGGCTTCTTTTTGAGGGTGTGAGGTGACTCACTGGCACTGCCTTTGTTCTTTGTAGGAAGCAGAAGGTGAACAGCAGGATGAAAGTAGTGCCTGGAGCAGCATGGGCTGCCTATGGCAGACGCTTTTCCATCCGGTTCTTGCTGCACAGAGAGATTGCGTGTAGGAGCTCAGAGGATCTGCTGAGCGTGGCACTGTCCTGTGGAGGTGAGGATCATCAGTCCCCAGCCTCACTCATGTCCTCCTGCTTGAGGGTGCACCCAGAAGTCAGTGTGAACCCTCACCCCGACAGTCAGGACACGTCAGTGGGATCCCAGGTAAGACAGCTCAGCAGTTGAAACAGAGGTGCTTGCTCGGGTTGGAACAGAGTTGTTTATGCTGCTTTGGTCACGACCTGTTATTTCCCATCTTGTGACCCAAACCAAATCTTGCTGAATGAGCCTCCCTCTACTTTCCCATGGTGCTCTCCCAGCATCGAAGGGAGCAAGGCCAGGTAAGCCACTCACTGTCACTGTGACCAGCCCTCTCTCAGCTAGCCTGATGGGCTTTCCTCTGGCACACTCCTCTGTCCTCTGGGCGCCCAGGCCACCACCCCAGGCATGCCAGGACATGGCTGCCCTCTGTCATGTTCCTCAGCAAGATGTCTCACAGAAGCCAGCAAAACACCAGGCAAGCTGCTGGAGCGAGGAAACAGAGTAAGCTGGGCTGCACCCCCAGCTCACATCAGTGTAAACACCACCTCCTGCATTCCAGTGGGTTTACTGGAAACAAGGTGGGGTGATTACTACAGCACTGGCTGGAATTCATACTCTTGAGTCTAGGCTTTAATGAGGATGTCAGGCATTTCTGTTATGTTTTCAGAACATAACTGATAACAGATACAGCTCCATCACTTTAAACCTTCCAAAAGTTTTCTAATCCCTGATCACTTCTGCAGTGCAGTTCATATAAAGATGTAGATAGGAGAAGGAAAAGTGAAGGGTTGTCCAGAGAGGCTGTGGATGCCCCATCCCTGGAAGGGTTCAAGACCAGCCTGGATAGGGCTCTGAGCAACCTGGTCTAGTGGGAGGTGTCTCTGCCCATGGCAGAGGGTTGGAGCTAGGTGACATTTAAGGTCCCTTCCAAGCCAAACCATTCAAAGCTTGATAACATACCGAGCCTGCTCAAAATAGAAGAGATGTGTGTGATCCAGCTGTGCCACACTGAAAAGGAAATACATGGAAATATGAAAGGCCATGCAATTTACAAATACGCTGTGAAATCAAACTGCTATTTCTATAGGAAAGTGGGATAATCCCATTAGTACTATCAATAAACACACTTTAGAAAATAAATGTTGATCCACACAAAGGAACAATGCCTGCAAGCAATGACTGATGGAGCTGATTTCCAGCATTCTTGTTGAATCTCCAAGAAAGGCTGCCTTGGAATATTTGTTTTGTGTCTCAAAAATAAATATCATCTACAGCTACACTTGAGAAGAAAGACTTGATTTAATCCAGAAGATCTCTCAAGCCATCTAAAATAAACTTGTTAAGTGTGGAAAATCAACCAAATGCATAATGATACTTGAGAAAAAGAAAGATCAGTATTGCTTAGCCCCAGCCTGCTCCAGTTTGGGTTCAGAACAGTTGGTAGTTCACAAAGTATTTAATTAGAAGAAAAAAAGCTGTAAAGCACGTGCAACTAGTCATACACTTGTGGGTAAACAAACACACTGCACTTGTGAAAACACTTAACAAGAGGCCCCAGACTCTGCTTATCAACTGACACAGAAGAAAAATGGGCAGTTGCCCAGGGTAAAGTGAATCATCTCTAGAGAGGGCTGGGTGAGGCAGCATCCACTGAAACCCCAGGAGCACAAAAGAGGCACCACCTCGACCTGCCGGAGCATTACAAAGAGGCCCTGTGTAGGTGAAAGCCAAACACACTATATAGTTTGGAGTGGGGTCTGTGTAACCCAGGGTGGGACCACAGGCTAACAGATCACAGAGTTAAATTGAATTAAATAAGAGATCCCACGATGACCCATTTTAAAATGTGACGTTAAACATGATTCATGTAGCAAGCCCATTAGCACACAGATGACAAGGTCAGGATCTCAGGGCAGAAGCTGCAGGGCAGGCAGCACATTGCAGCTCATGGTGCTGATGGCAGAGACCAGCTCTGCTGATGCTGCCACACACGCCACTGAATTTCTGCGGGTTTCTGTTTGGAGTTTGTAGATTATCCACACGGCACCCCGCAGGGCCAGGGACCACCCACCAGCAGCTCCAGGGAACAGTTGTCAGGTGAATTTGCTCAAACAGCCCGAAGTGTTATGGCATCCGACTCAAGAGAGCTTTAACAAAAATAGCCACGTGGCCTCGTTTAGCTCAGGATCCATCTGCCTGGCTTCGTGGCTGCGTTCATCGCCACACACTTCTCCTCAGACAGGTCATGGGGTGGATGCCAGAGGCTGCTAAGGACTGCGCCATTAGCACTGCAGGGAAGGGGAAAGGCTGGAGCCAGCCGAGCCTCACGTCCATGGATGAAGACAAACTTCCACCGCTGCTTCTTGGCAGCTTCAGACCCTTTTGACTGATTATTGTGCAGTTGCCAGATGCTTTTGTTTTCAATTATTCTGAAAGGGGAAAACATTTAAGTGGACAAATGAGCTATGTGCTGACAGTAAAGCACGTCTCACAAGGGCTCAGAGAACACCAGGTTGGAAGGAACCTCAAGGATCATTTGGTCCAACCTTGCTTGAGAAAAGCATGGTCGAGACAAGCTGTCTGGAAGGCATAAGGGAAGCCTTATCCTGCCATTTTTTTAGGCTCTCTGTTATTATCCATGTGATTTTTAAGGTGGATTTTTATTCGGTTCCTTCCTACAAGGTCCT
>JANHFX010013482.1:0-15816 GCA_027560015.1 Chloroceryle amazona | reverse complement strand
GGGGGTGCAAGTGTTTGTGTGGGTTGTTAAAATAAAAAAGAAGTATAATTTAAAAAAAGCTCCACGCTCTACTGAAGCATCTGTTCAATGCCCACTGGATGTCAAAGGAAGCAAGCAAGTGGTAGAACATGGTGAAATGAATAAAATAAGACACTGAAACTATTATGTCTGAAGGATAGTTGTGCTGGCATAGAAGAAAACCAGGAACAAAATTCAGAGAGACATCCAAAAAATCTGTTATTTTACTGTATTACTGTAAGGATATATTAAATACAACAGAATTCTGAAAACACATGAACAGTTGATTAAAATTGGTGTAGTGCCTTTGATTTTATTAATATCATGCAATTTACAGCTGCTGAAAAGTTGGGCACTTCTAAAGAAGAGATGAATACCAGATGATATGATAGAGCAGTATAAAGTAATAAATTGTTTAAAAGCAAGAATATGTTCTTGTTTTCCCTTAGTTTCAAGGGTAAAAAAAGCAAAACAACAAAGACTTCAATAAAAATAATAATTATAAAAAAAATAGTATCAGTGGAAAAAAAACATACAGGTTGGGAGTGGGCCTAAAAGCACTTTACCAGAAATTGATGCTGTAAAGCAGTGAGGCATGCATTTTATTCACTGATACTTAACCCCCCACACCCCTTCCACAGGTTTTGAGTTCAGCTTTTGTAAGAATCTTTCTTTCCTCTTGATTTGTAGGCTCTTTTAAACCCCTCTTTTCCTCATACCTTTCTTAGCATGGCCTACCTTAAAATATATTTTTTACAATCAACATTAAAATAGATTACTACTGAAGTAAGCATGTTGGAAGAAGAAAAATCCCTGTTAGTCCTAAAATAAACAAACAAACAGGCAGAAAATCCAAATAAATTTCAGAGAACAGTGCATGTAGAACCACCTAATTAAACTCATGGAAAATGACATTTGGGCTACAGCCCTGAAAACAACTCAGGAATGTCTGACTTCTTTTGACGTTATGTATATACAAATTACTTTATTATTATAAAAAAGGAAACACCACTTTTTAATCCAAAAAGTTTTATCTGTTATATTTATAAGGTGAGGCTGTCTCTCTTAGGTGAGATTACATGAAATAAACCCAGTGTTTCATCGTTTAGTGAAACAGTCCTAAAAATGTGACACACCGGTCAGAGATGGGTTAGTTAGGAATTCAGTCCAATGCTAGGTCCAAGCAATTATAGGACATAAAGTTCAGTACACATCTATCACATGAAAACCCATTATTCAAGTCAACAGGGTATAAAACTACAGAAGAGAAATTATCACTTGTTTCTAAACTAAGTTTCTTTCACATATTATTTGTACTTTCCTGTACCTATAATTCTCTCACATTTACCAGCCTTTTCAGAGAAGAACTGTTTCAATTGTCTGTAGATATTTTACTATGCATTTACACAAGGTTGTTATTATTGCTATGGCTACTGTTATTTATTAAAGAGTATTTGTAGAGAAAATATGATATTACATAAGGTCAAAATTCTCTCCTTCAATACCCATTAGTAAAGGAAAAATTGCATTAGAACATTATATTTCTGCATTATGAATTATGGATCTATTGTAATGATTATACAACAGATTTTTTCCCACTCTTAGTAGTTTAGGAAATGAAAGAGGATCCAAGTAAGTTTTATGTGAGAATTAATATCAGTGTCCCAGGTTCATTGCCTCTGAAATGATGGAATTTCTTTAACTGTAACAATACGCTGCTGCTTTGGAAATGTACAGAACAAATATAATTAGGACTTTTCTGGGTTCTCTCTTTTTTACTACATAGGGGAGCATACTTCAGGGAAAAACAGTAGAACACCTGAAGTTTTGTTCATGGTACAAATTTCTCTTACTCTGGAAAGGACAGAAATCACCCCTCTATATAACAATCTTGAAATCCTTATTAAGAGAGTTCATCTTTATCAGAACAAACAATTTTATCAATATCAGTTGCTGCAGTTAAAATTTTGTATTATGTCATTTTACTAAGTAACAGAAGATAAATGTAGATGAAGTCAGATGTTGATGAATTCTCCCTGAAGGAAATGTTTTCACAACAGATGGTCTCTAAATATGTAATGTACATGAAATATATCTCCTAGTAGCCACTTCTATAATAAAAAAGTTACCAAAGAAAACAGACCCATTACAATTATGGACCTTAATTGTTTGAGTAGTTAGAATAGAAAATTCTTTGCATGCAAGCAGAACAAAGCAGAGAAATATTAATGATCTATATCTAAGTAAATGGTGCATGACAGAGTAATTGTATATTTTCCAAGAACCATTTTTTTATTTTGAATGGATGAAATGTCTAAATAACTAAAGAAGACTAAAATATCTTCTATTTAAGTCCTCAATTTTCTTTTTTTTAATTTTGCTCACAAAGGCTTTTCCCTGCATCATGTAACAGCACAACACATTTGTTCATGTAACCAAAAAAAAAATAAATCACAGCATACACAGATATTTCAACTGTCTTAAGTAGTTAAGTATTTTGTTTCCATTTTGAAGCAAATGACTGAGGCCCAAAGCTTTGAAGAAGTGATCACATAGCCCATAAAAAGGTCTCTGAGTGTTTCAGAAAGAGGGGGGATAAAGATGCCTTTGACATTCCTGTGATTTGGAATAGCTCGACTGTTGGCATTACATGTGTGGACATTAACAAATATTTATTTACTCTCTGTGGAGTGAAACTGTTTATATATCACCCAATCCTACTGTGGTAGAAATGTCTGCATTTCTTCAGTCGCTCATCTAAAATCAACTGTTTAAGGCTTCAAGTCTATGCTAGCTGCCTGGGCTCTGTCTCCCGTCAATGAAGACAAAAGGAGCTTCTCACAGTAGGTTTTTAAGACACCTGTGTAGACTAAAATTCCAAACCCATCTCTACCTCTCTACCTCTCAATCTCTCTTTCCCTCTCCTCTCCCCATAACCCAATGACCTCAGAGGTAGCTTAATTAGAGTCCAGACAGATTCCTGCCATAAACAGACACTATCTCCTACCCCAGATGTCTACCTTCAACACCTTGCATGCTCACAATATCTAAGTTTTCTTCTTAGGGCAGAGTCAGTTTTACATTATGCATTTTTGCTGTGCTCAGGAGAACACTGTTGTGGTTTAGACCCAGGCGGGAGCTGTGCGTCATGTGGCCGCTCACACAACCACCCCCATCCCTCATCACCCCACACACATACACATCCCCCACCTGGTGGGATGATAAGGTCAAGAAGGAAATATAATAGGCATGACATCCGTACGGTATAGAATACCCCACTGGCTGGTTCAGTTGTCTATCCTGGCTATGGCCCCCTCAGAGTTTCTGGTGACAATTAACCCTAGCCTAGATGAACCCAGGACACTTACTGAGAGGTGTGGTTATCTTCTCAACCTAATAGCATGTGATGTTACTCTAACCACCTCATTACTCATTGCATTTCATCTATTGATTGAATGTATCACATTTGACTCAGTGAGAAGTTGTGACCAGCTGTCAAATATGGAGATATTAATTTGTTTCTACAAGTAATGTTTCCTTTGATATATGATTTCTAAAAACAATATTATAAGCTAAAAAGATAATGCATTATAAAGAAAGACTAACAAAAAAAACAGAATGCAAGGCTGAACTTCAAGCCAAAAATCTTGTGATAATTAGTGAAAAAAATAAATCACCACCACTTCAGAGCATTTGCACTATACAGTAATTTGGTCCACATACCAGAAGTATTATAATGCAGTAATAAGGAACACCTAATACAAGGGGTCCTCTATGTATCAAGATCCTTGCACCTGAGTTAAGGTACAATAGTATTGCCCATTTTAAATTAATATAAAAGGTCACTTATTTAGAAGAAGCTATTTGAATGTTTCACTTGCACATCAGAGTTATTTAATGATATTGGGATGAAAGTGGGAGACAGTGGCCAAGGAAGTCAGTTTTGAGGAAGAGAATGCAGGTGGCACAGGATGAATTGGGGTTATTTTCCAACATAAACAAACAAGAACTACAACATCGGAGAGATTTCTGTGTAACAGCATTCCTTGAAGGGAAAGCATTGTCTTGATAATGTTTTATTATGTTTCCTCTTATTTGTAACTCCATTATCCCATTTAGCTAAAAATTAAATTCCTTTTACTTTTACACATTAAAAAAACAAAACAAAAATAAAAACAATAAAACCAAAAAATAATAAAAATTTTAAAAAATTGTGTGTGTGGTTATACACACAAAAAAAGGCAGAAAAAAGCAAAGACACAAAAAAACACTTTTCACACTTGATTAGAATAGAAGTAGAAACCTGTTCACATAAGCCATGTGAGAAACTTTCAGTCTAAGGTCTGCAAATTTATCAGTCTTGGAGTTTTTTGGCTTCCAGAGTTGTTACAAACTCTGCATAATTCTATCTTCATCCCTAGGAAATCTTTCTTTCTCTTACCTAACAGGCCTTGCTGTCTGCATACTCCTTGGGGTTTTCAAGAATCAGGTCTTTAGTCAAGTTACAGGTAGTCTACTGCCTGTGTCCTGAGGCTTGCTGTTCCATCACTTGCTCTGATGCTCACCCAAAGGATTATATCCATATTGTCCGATAGAGAACTTGCCACCCATCCCTCCATTCAGAAAGTATCAGCAAACACTAATATAGCAGCCAGGAAAAACATTTGTTCAAGCTTCCTCTCATTTGTCAAGCCATTCCACCCAAAAATACATAACTCCTGGTTATAGCTCCTGGCATTAAAAAGCAAATAAACAAAAAGAGTTGATATGCTACCTGATGCTGAGGACTTAATTTATTTTTTTTTTTGTAGAGCACACATGTACTATTCATACCCTTAGTCTTTTGTTGATCAAACTGCTCCTTAGAGGTCACTATTCCTCACCACCATGTTGAATAGAAAACTGAGGTTTTTACAGAGAACTTTTTTGCCCACTGCTTCTTCAGCAGCCAAAAACAAGTGCACCTATGCAAGCATCAGCTTGTAGAGACTTGATATCTGGTACTGGGGAAGGTGCTGTAAGCCTCACAAACTATTAGATATAACTGTAACAAAAGGCACACACAGAATGTACGTGAAGTCTTTTGGAAAAAAAAGCAAAGAGTAACAATGGTAGCTTTAGAATCAGACAGTGTATTTCTTTTTATGTACATTAGATTTGTTTGCACAAACTATATGAATCCGCTCCTTTAAAACAATAAGGAATAAATCATAGTCTGAATAACATGATCTAATAGCTGGAACATTTGGCAAGTTTATATTCAAATCTCCCAGAAGACAACAAATGCAATGAAACTTGTTTTTAACAGATTTCAAAGCATAAATTTAAAAGCATTTCCTCTATTTTCAACTTTTTTATTGTAACGGTCTTCTCACTGTACTAAAATTTAATTTGCAGTCATGTTAGTTTACTGTTTAAAATGACATTGACATGGGAATTTTTTATGTATGCAATACAGGACTACCATCTTCTGAAAAACAGCTTACAAATGGAAAAAAACAAACCAAACCAAGCCAAAACCCTCCTTGATAATTAATAAAGATATGTAGATATTCAGCCATTAATCAGATCAAGGATTTTCCACGACTTCTTAAGACAGAATTATGACCTAGTCTACCTCATCTAGACATCTAAATTTTTATCTAATTTCATGTCCTTGTGTTCTGCAGTCAGTGGATGGTGGCTTTTAAAGGCTGCCAGAAGAAAAATCATTTTAATCTAACATGAAAGCCTTTTCTATTGATTACAAAATCTTTATCAAATGGCAGGTCTGTCTGTAGATGGTCGATCGCTTTTTCTGTGGTAAAACATGCCACGGTTCCCACCCGGTCTGTTCATTAGGATGAAAAAGGCACCATTGATATTCTATATTCTTCAGTCACAGGTAATCCAAACAGCCATGGGCACAATAACCATGGTCTT
The DNA here is from genome assembly GCA_027560015.1 of Chloroceryle amazona. NCBI lineage: Eukaryota > Metazoa > Chordata > Aves > Coraciiformes > Cerylidae > Chloroceryle > Chloroceryle amazona. Next base: position 9,876 of record JANHFX010013482.1, on the reverse strand, counting down.
GGGGGAACAAATGGGTGAGCGGCCCCCACCAACACCAGCCTGGGACTACCAAAAAGACTAAATACCAGCAGTTTGACACAGAATCCAGTATTTTCATTGCATTTTACGGTGCAAGGTAAAAGCTACAATATCACATCTTCATTGGCCTGTTTCCTAAACTAACGATATTAGAGGGAAACATACATAGTGATCACTCACTGCGAGCAGCATTCCGAGCTGAAGCGGCCGGTCCGGCGCGGAGCAGTTCTCCTCAAGCCGGGCTACACGTGGCATGTGGTGCAACCCCATCAGCAGAACGGGGGAGAGGGATATTGTGGCCAAAAAGGTTGGCAAAGGGCTCCTCTAGGGTTAGCCCTGCGGTTGGCACGGGCAGGGTGCGTGGGCACGATGCACATTTAAAAGCGGCCAGATTGGCAGCTTCTCGGCGCCGTGTGAGCAGTGGGTGAGTGAAGCAGCCATTAGTTGTTGGTTCCCCTCTGGCCACAGAAACAGTCGCGGTCACGACACGGCCAAAAACCACGGGGAGAAAGAGTGTGGGAACTCAGAGCGAGCTCCCGTGCAGGGAGGAGGTAGAGAGGTTCAGAAGCATCAGGGAGTACGAAAGTGAAATAGATTGGTGGAGCAACACCCTGAGACAAAGACAGCAGGAAGAGGCTCAACAAGAAGTGGAGGATCCCCTCCCTTCCTGTCACCAGGCAAAAGGAGGGTGCCTAAGGGACAAGGGGGAATGGAGAGGCAAATAAAAACCCTCCCTCACCTTCTCATTTTCCCTTATATAATAAGTATGGGGCCTTGGTGGAAGAGGAGACCCACCCAGTGAGTCATCCAAGCTTTACCTCTCACTCCCACAACTTAGAACTTCTTCAATTAAGAAGAAAAGGAGGATAATTGTAGTAGGTGACTCACTTCTGAGGGGAACAAAGGGCTCCAGCTGTTGACCAGACCCAACCCACAAGGAAGTCTGCTGCCTCCTTGGGGCTTGGGTTAGGAATGTAAAAATGAAGACACCTGGCCTGGTGCAGCCCTCTGATTACAACCCTTTGTTAGTTGGTAGTGATGAAGTTGTAAAGAGAAGTCAAAAGATGATAAAAAAGGACTTTAGGGCATTGGGGGGACTAGTACATGGATCAGGTGCACAGGTGGTGTTCTCATCAGTCCCTTAAGTGGAAGGGAAAGACACTGGAAGTGGGTAGAAAACACACGTGATCAACGTATAGCTCAGAGGCTGGTGCCACCGTTGGAATTTTGGATTCTTTGATCATGGGGAAGTTTACATGGCACCAGGTCTGCTGCTAACAGATGGAATACATCTGTCCCAAAGCAGGAAAAGGATCCTAGCACAGGAGTTGGCAGGGCTCATCAAGAGGGCTTTAAACTAGGCTCTAAGGGAGAAGGGGATAAAACCAGATTCGGTAGAAATGAGTCTAAGGATGGCCTTCTATCTGCCATCCCACTTGAGGTGGATAACGGTGACGTATGTGATGAACCCAGGACTGCTAGGGATAGGACTCGGGGTGATGTACCAGTGTTGGAGGTGATGTCTGTACCACGGCTCAAGTGCATGTACACCACTGCCCGTAGCGTGAGCAATAAGCAGGAGGAATTAGAAGCCCTTGTACACCAGGGAAACCATGATATAATTGCCATCACAGAAAGATGGTGGGATGATTTGCATATTTGGAGTGCCACAATGAATGACTACAGGCTCTTTAGAAGGGATAGGGAAGGAAAGAGTGGTGGTGGAGTCATGTTATATGTTAAGGAGTGCTTTGACTGCCTAGCATTCAATGTTAGGCACACCAAGGTGCAGTGTTTATGGGTAAGGATAAAGGGGAAGGCCAATGAGGCTGATACCCTAGTGGGAGTCTGCTGCAGACCACCAGACCAGGATAAAGACACTGAAAAGACATTCTTTCACCAACTTAAGGATGTCTCACATTCACTAGCCCCGGTTCTTCTGGGGGACTTCAACTTACTGAATGTCTGCTGGAAGTACAACACAGCAGAAAGAGGGCAGTTCAAGAGGTTTCTAGAATGTATGAATGACAAGTTCCTGTTGCAGCTGGTAAATGAGCCTACCTGGGTAGTGAGTGCCCTGCTAGACCTACTACTTGCAAACAGCGAAGAGCTGGTGGAAAATGTGGTGGTCAGAGGTTGCCTTGGCCACAGCGACCATGACATGATAGAATTTTCAATATGTGGTGAAGTTAGGAGGGTTGTCAGCAAAATCTCTACCTTGGACATCCAGAGGGCTGACTTTAAACTATTCAGGACACTGGTTCAGAGAATCCCTTGGGAAGCAACCCTTGAAAACAAAGGGGCCCAGGAAGGCTGTTACTTTAAGAATGAAATTATGAAGGCACAAGAGCAAGCTGTCTCTATGCGCAGTAAAATGAGCCGGTGGGGAAGAAGACTGACCTGGTTGAGCAGGGAGCTTTTGCAAGAACTTGGGGGAAAAAAGAAAAAAAAATAGTGTATCAACTTTGGAAAAAGGGTCGGGTGAACCAGGAAGCATTTAAGGATATTGTAAGATCATGCAGAAAGAGAATTAGAGAAGCGGAAGCTCAGAAAGCTCAGTTAGAACTTAATGTGTCCATCTCTGTCAGGATAATAAAAAGTGATTTTATAAATACATTAATAACAAAAGGAGGGTCATGTAAAATCTCCATTCCTTACTGGATGAGGTGGGGGAACATAGTAGTGGAAGATAAGGAAAAGGCTGAGGTACTCAATATCTTCTTCGCCTCAGTCTTTAACAAAAAAGAGTGTCCACAGGGCAACTGGAATCCTGAGTTGGTAGACGGAGATGAGGATCGGAATACCCCTCCTGTAATCCAGAAGGAAGTAGTTAGTGACCTGCTGTTCCACTTTGATCCCAACAAGTCCATAGGTCCAGATGGGATTCATCCTAGGCCTAGGGTGCTGTGGGAGCTGGTGGAAGAACTGGCTAAGCCACCCTCTATTATTTATCACCGATTCTGGCTAACTGGGGAGGTCCCAGATGACTGGAGGTTGGCCAGTGTGATGCCCATCCATAAGAAGGGCTGTAAGGAGTATCTGGGGAGCTATAGGCCTGTCAGCCTGACCTCAGTGGCTGTAAGGTTATAGAGCAGATCATCCTGAGTGCCATCAAGCGGAATGTAGAAGACAACCAGGGGATCAGGCCCAGCCAACATGGGTTTAGGAAAGGAAGGTCCTGCCTGACCAGTCTCATCTCCTTCTATGACTGAGTGACCCATTTGGTAGACGAGGGGAAGGCTGTTGATGTGGTCTACCTCAACTTTAGCAAAGCATTTGACACAGTCTCCCACAGCATCCTCCTGGAAAAGCTGGCAGCCCATGGCTTGGACAGGTACACCCTTCGCTGGGTTAGAAACCGGTTGGATGACTGGGCACAGAGAGTGGTGGTGAATGGTGCTGCATCCAGTTGGTGTCTGGTGACCAGTGGTGTCCCCAAGGGATCAGTACTGGTCCCAGTTCTATTCAACACCTTTATTGATGACCTGGATGAGGGGATTGAGTCTACCCTTAGTAAATTCATGGATGTCACCAAGTTGGAGTGGAATATCAATCTGCCAGAGGACAGAAAGACACTGCAGAGGGAGCTGATGTGGTGGTGCTGGGAGATAGGCTGGACTTGATGATCTCAGAGGTCTTTTCTAGCCTCAATAATTCTGTGATTCTGCTTCTGCTAAGTGCTGCACAAACACATCAGATGTACGTCTTGAGTACTAAACTCTAGCTTAGAGGGAAAAGAGCCAGTAAAATATCTAAGGCAAGAATGGTGGCATTACCATCCATGTGTGTTTCAAATATGGAGCTGTCACACATGTAGACAAGCTTAAAATAAGTAATGAAAGTGAAGCTCAGAAGCACATATTCTACTATATGATTTGCTTAGTATTATTCTTTTAATTGAAGTTCAAGCATCTTCTCTTACAAACTTGTGATAAATAAGGGTTGCAAATGATGGAAAATAATCTATCCTCTAATGTCTTTCCTGTATGTCTACAATAATGGTTATTATCATATTACTATTATTACTTTAGAAAAGACTGGTAATTTTGGTGACAGCGAGTAGATTGCAACAGCCTTTCTGGCTTTGCTGCACAGAAAAGGGTCCAAAAGAAACTGAAGCCAGCCGTGAGGCCTTATCCTATCCTGCCATCCTGGGACACTAATTTTCCATGTTTTAAATTAAACATTACAATTCCCTTTTTTTTAAACCTACCATTTATTTGCTTCTTACTGGAAAATGTTTAAAGAATAATATTCACTGTGCATGATTGAGATATCTGGCTTTGCACAGATATATAGAAAATCATGCCCTTCAGGACAGACAGCATGGAGGAGTCCATGTCCACAGTGCTTAGCAATAACCTCTCTTGGATCAGGCTTGCTGCATCCATGCTACAAACCATTTGGCCCTGCAGCTTCTCTGACTCCATATAGTATCCCTGAAACATTACCATTATTTTATGTGGGCTTTTTTCAGTTCAAGGCAGCTATATATGACATACTCTCTTTTAAAACATTTTAAATATTTGTAACAATGGAATGAGAAGTAAGGCAAAAACATACTGAACATACATGATGTTGTGACATGGAAATAATTTTTTTTGTCCTTTATGAATTAAAACAACATCAAAATGTTCATCACATTGTATGAAAAAAACAAATTGAAGTCTGACAAGCACTAAAAAAAGAAGTTTGTGGAGTGGTGCTTTACACTTACATTTGTTGCTTTGTTAATAATTTTTTCAAGTCTTTGTCTACAGATAGTAAACTACATTCATTTGCAATAATAAAAGCCATCAATTACTACTCCCTTTACATGAATACTCATCTTTACCCTTTCTTGCAAATGGCACTAAAAGTATTCATCCTAAATCAATTGTGCTGTCATTATTCTTAGGAATGGTACTTCTCCTAAAGCAGTCCCATATACTAGTTTCTGTATAATACTGAATACCAAAGTTTCTAAATTAATATATTTTATTAAGTGAGCTTCTAACTTTGAACATGTCTTGAAACTCAGTATTAAATTGTATAGTTTTCTTACTGTCCTTTAAAACCTATGCACATATATAATGAATCTCACAATGGAAAATGCTGTGCATACCTAAAGCAGTCTATAATGAAATCTTAATCATCTGTCACTAGTATATCTGTGTTAATGCCAGACATCTCTGGAAAGATAGAATAAAAGCCTCTGGTTTTGTGTTGGTGGTTTTTTTTTTCCTCCTCATGAGACACTGACATGGTCTATCAGTGATATTCAGTGGAGAAATCAGTCAATATTAAACAGTAATAAGCTCTCTAGGTTTCAATAGGTAGCAAGGAGTTTAGCTGAAAGGTTATAGATCTTTTACAAAGTGAGCAACTAAGGCTTAAACATCATAATAAAGCTACATCAGAGTTTAAACCTACAAGATTGGTTTTAATTATTGACATTTTTCCATGACTATTGAATAGGCTTGAACAGCTATGTCATATGCATTGAACACCTCTTTAGGCACTTTGATGGTTTAGGGCTGATGATAAAATAGTAAATTTTCCAGAGGCTACTGGATGCAATTAAAAAAAGTATAGCTCCTAATCTTTCCTTGTTTTAAAAAACAAATTTCCTGAGGAATGGATAGTGAGAATGATATGGCTCATATCCATGCCCTATTGGTAAAAGCTTACTGCATCCCTAGGAGAATGAAAATTTTATAGCTGTGATCTTAACATGAGGTATTGAAAGAGAACATATACTGCCATCAGACTATGGGGGTTTGAGGTGTTAATTTTAAAGATACAAAAGTACTAAACTAACCCCTGGGGCTTTTATTTTCCTTATCAGTCCCTTGCTTTTCTGTAGAGAATGTGTTACTACAGGTATTCATCAGAATTATCATGGCAAGGATTAGTAAATTTTATTCGATTAGTAAACAAAATTTTCGCTTCTATTGCTTGTGCCAAGATGCAGTTCTTCTATGGAAATTGCCAGATTTATGCCTGTATCTGCTGAAGGAGAGAGATTGACAAAGAATGTATCTCTTCTTTTGATTTTGTTGTCCCTTTGGTAATACAAAGGGAAAAGAGGTTCATGTTTAACCATTATCACTAACACACAGGCACACACATTCGGTTGTTTGACGAGTTTAACAACTTTCATTTAAGAACGTGACTTAAGGAATGACTCCAAAACATTAAAAAGTTGTGACAATGTAGGCTGGTAATACTGTGCTGACTGAACATAACTGTATGGTTTTAGGCAGTTGTATTGAATACATCCTCCTACAGGGTGGTTGATCAAAAGTAGTTCACAGTTTTAAGACTAGGCAAAAAATGCATACTGATTAATCTCAGACAGCTCTGTCTGTCATGCCATTTTAGCTTCATTTTATGGATTATGACTGAGCTAACAGTTTATTGTAATCCTATAGACCTAGTTACAGCATAATAAAATGAATGCCCCAGACCATCCACAAATTGATTTACAATTCTAACCCAATCAATAGGATAAATTGATGTGTAGATATTCCTTATGATTGCACACTAGAATAACTGTATCCAAAATCACATTTAACCTATCTGTTTGGCACAAACAGAAATGCTACCTACTTATTTTGCTTTTCAGTTCCGCGTTGCCCTGAGGGAAAGCAAAGCAAATGGCAGTTTACCATAATTTTAGTTGGAGGTCATTTACTCTTCTTTTCCCAAAGGAATTTTCCCATTATTGACATGTTTTTAAAAATGCCTAGCAAACAAATCTTTCCATGGGTTTAAAAATACTGACAACTGTTATCAGTACTAACAGTTGTCCTGGGTTGCACAGCTACAGATTCTAGTGCTTAGTGGGTGCTATCAGACTGTAGGATGTGTTTTTTTGCTGCCAGTCCTAGAATAACTTTCTACTTGGTCATTCCTCTTTTCATGACCTACAAAGCTAATTTGAGCAGATCTTTCAGAAAAATTAATTGCATGGATCCCTAAAAAACCCTTTCATGTCTCTATTTTTTTTTTTAATGTGTTGGGTTTGAGGTTTTTTTGGCTTTATTGCTGGAAGCTGTCAAAAAAGAGTCTTGCAGAGTAAAAAAAATATTAAAGACGGACCAGCAGTGTAATTATAAAAAAAATGCCATTGCATTTTAAAAACAACACGTTCGTATCAACAATTTATAATTAAAATATACAGGAATCTGAAATATAAATTGGAAAGTAAATACTCAAATGCTCATAACTCTTGTTCTTAAAAATAATTAAATATTAGTATTGCAAACCCTGCATACAAGCTATTCATTTTTTCCCTACTTCCTAAAGTTAAATTCTTATTAAAAGGAAGAAAGAAGAATACATTTTCATTACTATCTACTTTAATCTATGAAAAATAAATTAAGGTGTCCACACAGATGAATTCTTTTCTGCACTTTGGCTATAATATACACAGTCCAATAGTCAAATCAAGTTACAACTCTACTTTTTATTTTCAATGGGACAAAACACCACAATAATTCAGAGAGGCTAGAATAATGAAAAATCCATGTGAAAAGAATGCGAGTATTTTTATGTTTAATCTCCATTTTATGTTCTGTGAGTAATTAATAGACATGGACATTTTGCTTACTATTTTAGAATAGACACAACAAGCTATTTATAAGAGCTTGGCAGACCAACAGAGATACAATAGAGCAGAGCAGACAATAGATTACCTACTTCCTTAATTAACCAAATACCAATCACAGAATTATGACATCTCAAAGGAATTTATAAAAGGACACAGGTCAACTTTGGACAGTAGATGCATATATATGGAATACTAATTTACATACATTTTAAGAAATAAGGCATTCACCAGTAACGTTCTAATTGTCTAGAAATTATTAGTATTTTTCTTAAGACACCTTCAGTGAGAGAAATTATATTTGTTTAATGTTAAAACACATTAAGAAATATGCAAATTAGCATTTAGACATACTTCCTAATATCTAGGTGTGTTTGCCTACCGAAGTTTAAAAGATGCTGTGTTACTGACTGTTTTCTCATAAGAAATGTTATGAACAAGAATATGTCTGCCACGTATATTCCTGGTGATGGAATATATCTCCAAATTTATTCAAATGCACATTCCATTTTATTGCATAATTTCACTTCAGTACTAACATGGGAGAAAGTACAAGAATTCCAGAATAGATAGATAAACTTCCTAATGTCCTTCCCCTCTTTATAGGTCCAAACAAATTTCATACTAATTAAGTTGACAACCAGCCTTGAAAGGTGAAGTTTCTGTTTTGGAAGCTTTTAACTGTACCACACACCCTTAATTGTTACTGTTCTTACAAATGTCCAGTTGTCTTTGCCTCTAGTTAACTACTTGACTAAAAACCATGATGTGACATGTTCTACATTAAGATGCATTAAGAATCACTATCTTTTGACATTTTTGAATTCACAGTTCTTTGTTAAATTCCCATTAAACTTCCAAAGTGTTTACAGACAGGAAAATGGAATTCACTGTTCTGCCTTCTGTATAGAGTTTGTTGTTGTTATGAGTAACTTGTCAGGAAAACCAATGACAGATGCTTAGAACAAAAAAACAGTCCCTTCTTAAAAGAGTTTCTAATCTCACTGTAATCAAAAAGAATTATCTGACTTACATCTTCTCCAGCTCCAAAGACACCTCAGATTTTTCTGCATTTCCTGATGTGCGATTTTTTCCCCTCCGATTTCCTCATTCTTTTCACTCTTCTCTGAACACCCTTAAATTTGCAATACAGTTTCTGAAAAGAGATGATTAGGGCTAAATAACTGGCATTGTGTAAGAAAGCACATCACTGGATTGTATAATCAGATAACTACATCCCATTCTGAATAACATTTACAGTTTTGCTGTCATCTAGCACTCAGGTTTTTAGGTCAGTGTGTCTGACCAGGTTCCTGGTAGAGTTCTGCAAACTCAGTGGGGCAAATATGCAGCTATATTCTGCCCTTTGCACCCAGCACCGCTCTAATCCATGCAGAAACCCCTGTGTGATATGGGCTAAAAGAAGCCCATAAGAGAAAGCAAACAAAAGCATGTAATAATGCCTGTAAAAGGTCACATAAGTGGACAGTTCATTTCAGCAGAGCTGAAAGACTGGTTTATCTGTGTGACTTTTCCACCAGCAGTATTTTTTGCATGATTAAATGTAACGATATTTTCTAAAAGTTCTATATGACAAGTATTGTGTGTGTGTCCTAGACACAGAGAGGACTATATATTTCTAATTCTTACAGTCTCATAATATTTATAGTATGCAGGGCAGGTCCTGTTTAGCAAGCCTGATCTCCTTCTGTGACAGGGTGACCAGCTTGTTGGATGAATGTAAGGCTGTAGATGTTGCTATCTTGACTTTAGTAAGGCATTTGACAGTGTTTCCTACAGCATTCTGTTAGAGAAATTGATTGCTCTTGGCTTGGATGGGCATATGCTTTCCTGGGTAAAAAAATGGTTAGATGGACGAGTCCAAAGAGTTGTGGTCAATGGAGTTAAATCCAGTTGGCAGCCAGTCACGAGTGGTGTCCCCCAGGGCTCAGTACTGGGGCCACTCCTGTTTAACATCTTCATCAACAATTTGGATAAGGGAATAGAGTGCACCCTTAGTAAGTTTGTAGGTGACACCAAGCTGGGTGGAAGTGTCAAATCTGCTTGAAGGTAGGGAAGCTCTACAGAGGGATCTAGATAGGCTGGATCACTGGGCCAAAGCCAATTCCGTGAGTTTCAATAAGGCCAAATGCCAGGTTCTGCACTTCAGCCACAACAACCCCCAGCAGCGCTACAGGCTTGGGGAGGAGTGGCTGGAGAGCTGCCAGGCACAGAAGGACCTGGGGGTGTTGACTGACAGCCAGCTG
>JANHFX010013480.1:24619-57366 GCA_027560015.1 Chloroceryle amazona | reverse complement strand
TCCCTGGAGGCATTTAAGAAACTGGTAGACCTGGTGCTTCAGGACATGCTCTAGTGGCAGGCATGTAGGGGCTTATTTTGTGTTTTGGAAGTCATTTTTGATCAGAGTATTTAGCTATGTAGTTGTTGTTGAGGGGGGGTAGGTGTTGTGGGTTTTGGTTTTGGTTAGGTTTTGTTTGGTTGGTTGGTTGGTTGGGTTTTTTTGTTTGTTTGTTTGTTTTTTGTTTTTGGTTCGTTGGTTGGTTGGTTTTTTTGTGGGTTTTTTGTTCGTTTGGGCTTTTTGTTATGGGTAGGGTTGGACTCAGTGGTCTAGGAGGTCCTTTCCAACCATGACTATTCTGTGATTCTGTGATTCTATTTTTTTTGAACAAGCCCATAGTCCCACACAAGGTGTTGTGGACTGATGGGTTCTCTGCTATATCACTGCCTGACTAAAAGAAAAAGGGATGTGTAAGCCTCTCGTAAAATTCCTTTTCTTTTTATGTTTTTTTTTTTTTTAGGTATAATATTTCATGTGGTATGTCTGACAAAAATCACCTCTTAGCTCAAGGTCTCTGACACCACCAAGCCCCTTGGAGACATGAACAGTCAAGAAACAACGTAGTCCTCAGGACAGTCTCCATTCATTACTCTGGCCTTGACACTTCTCTTTTAGCCTCTGCATTTTAGTCTGACAGTGACCCCCCAGTGCATAATAGCAGGAGTTACAATGCACTTGGAAGAGATGGGAGACCTATGTTTTTGATAAGGAGATTGTGAGATATGATTAAGGTTGTCAAAAGCATTCGTTAATGACCATACTTTCCTAAACCTGATGTTTCCATGCATACAGCCTCCACCAGACCCCTCTGAGAGGAGTGGGTCTCAGTTCAGATTCAAGAGTCTTCTTTAGCACTGCACTTCTGAGTACAGTGCTGAGGGAGCAAAGGTGACTGCTTTGGGGTATCTTGCTTGGACTAAATAAATTCTTCTCTATTTAAGATAATTAAGAAATGCTGCAGGAAAATAAAAGGTCAGAACTACTCTGAGATTTTTTATTCCATCCCAAAATTATTCAGTATACACTAAGCCTGAAAGAGCTGTAATTAGATAGGAGAAAAGCCTGATGAGGTTCTTTCTGCATAGTTCCAAGCACACTGGCAGCCCTCCAGAAGTTAAATGTATAAATAAGTCTTCTTTTCACTAAATTTCTTCTGCTTATCATACCTCTCTCTTTTTTTCCCTCCAAGGCCTAACCCACCAGGACTTTCCCTATTTAGTAGCCTGTGCACTGAATCGGCCCATACAAAGATGAAAGGAGGGATTGCTTTTTCTCCACCACAAAGCTGCTAGAGAGTCCAGTCTAGCGCTGCACTTTATGAAGCTCTCGGAGGAACTTGGTGAACTTTGGAGAACCCCAGCAGCTTCTGCACCCAAATATCTTTGCAGATCTGTGCTTTCATATGGGATACACTCACCTATGCTGGGCTTCTCCAGTGTAGTTATGCCAACTGAAACTTATTCCCCTTGCCCTAGCAGGCTAACTGAAGGCAAGTGTGCCACACAACCAGTCTCTCCACACTGTCAGTGAGCAGAGGGAGTCACAGGGACTGCAAGTAGCCAAAAGTTTGGTGCATTTGCTGCTTTTGAAAATGTTGTCTTTAGCAAAGGAGTCACTGGACAAGAACATAACCTTAGGTTGTGGTCTGATTTCCCTTATTTCATGGTCACATTACTAGAAAAACTATTCAGCCCATCTAAAAAGCTGGCTAACTTGTCTGTCTCAAGCATTTCCTCCTTCTACTTCCCTTCTTCGATTTCTGCGTGCTTTAAATTAAGGTAACTCTTTAAGCAAAGTGGTACATCCTTATTCCACTTATTCTTTGACATCATAATTTACTTTGTTAAGTAGGAGCCCTGTAAAAGGGTTTACATGCTAAACTGAAACCATGTAGATCCTCCTACCTGTAGGGTATTTTCAACGGTAGATACTGTTTTTCTCATATCATAGTTATTGTTTGACTAAATCATTCTCATACCCTCAAAAACATGTTGGCTTCCTCAGAGGAAAAATACATTCTCTTTGGCTTTTACCTGGAATGACTCCAGATTTTTTTTATTTTTTTTTTCCCCAAGATTTAGGCAAAAGAAAACTCACACACAACCAAGCATGTGGAATAAGAGACTCGAAACAAGCTCTTTCAGTCACAGGCTTCCCAAAAGCAACAACCTTCACACTTGGGAGACTCTAGCCCTCAAGCTGATGTCAGTGTTGGTGACTTACATTTCAGTTTGCCTTTCTAGAACAAAGATCTTTATTTCTGTTGTCTTGTAATAAAATGAAAACCACGAGGGATAAAAGTGCTGGGCAAAATGTTTTTTGCTCATGTGAGCGTGCCCCTGGAAAAATACTAAACCAAGAAGGGAAATAATGTAAATGGCAGAAAGAGAGCCTCCTTTGTTTCATACTGCTTGAGTGTGTCTGATTTGCATCTGTTACTACATTTTTCACTGAAGAACTTTTATTTCTGTTTTACATATGAATGACTGTTTATGACTGGCAGTTAGAAAATGTGGCCTTACTCTAACTCTGTTTTTTTGTCTGTACTTAGCCCTTTTTAAGACTGTATTTCTTGAGCTTTGTCAAAAGACAAGCAAAACCAATACATGGAACAATTTATTGAAATGCAAGGCAGGTTTGACAGGTGCGGGAGAAATTGCTTGGTTGCACAAATTGAAGCACCTGCAGTTTTATAGGTGATGAAATTGCCATGGGATGGGATTTCACATTTGTTAGTTCATCTTGTGTTTGCTGTTTTGTTTTTGAAGCATTGAGTCATTTTCCACTTTCCAAGGAAGGCTCTTAAGACCTATTCCCCAAGTGGATGAGGCATCTAGCCTCCACGGAGTGAAGTGAAGCTTGGTAAAAATTCAAACAAATTTCAGAGTAGACTGAAATGTAACTATAATATAATAGTTTTCTCCTCATAGGACTATAAATAAATGTTTTTTTCAGCTTTGGGAGTAGGAAATGTTATAAACATTAGGTCCACCTCTCAGATAGACTGAGATAGGTTTCATTATTTATCCTAAAAGAATATCATACACAGAAAATTTTGCATCATTAACCTCATAAGAGTCTCTTGTATGAAGATGTTTTATTTTCGCTTTATGTAATTGCTACAGGAAGATGTAAGTTTTATTTTCAAATTATTCAGGACTATATGTTTTCCTATAGATACAAGGCAAGTATCAAGTGATGCCACTCCCCATAAGTTCATTTTTATCACCCTATCTGGGAAAAATTAAGGTGTAAAATCAGTGAAAGGTCTTAAAATATTGGTCACATTTGGCATTGGATTAATTTGTCAAAATGCTGGAATTGTAAAGCCTCCTTCTAGCTTAAATCACCACTGAAGATGGTGGTTAAGACCTAAATTCTCGTGTGGCTCAGGATAAAATAATCTTTTAATTCCTGGTTGAAATGTATCAGTGCCTCACACACTGTTATGCCTAGCATCTTAGATAGAATGCCATTTAAAAATTACTAATTTTGACTCATTGGAACTTTCTGCTTCTCCTCAAGTAACTGAACAGCAAAGGCAAATTGACCCCTAGAAAAAGCTAGAAAGATAAATGACAGATATTTTCCTGGAAGATGTGTCTTTGAGCAAACATGTCTCCTTTGACATGAACAGAAGAACAAAGGCATTTTCCTTGTCTGTGTTATCCAGTGGTCTACTAGATAAGAGGACCTCCTGAGTGCTCAAGCAGGGCTCCTGACTGGAGCTCTGCTAGCCTCTCCCATGGCACACCACGCCACACTGCATGTGAGCCTGCGTAGGCTGCCCAAGTCCCTGTTGCTAGGTCACATCCCAGCCTTGCCTTGCAAAGGATCTGACCTGTGAAAAAACACCCTCATCTCTTACCTGGAGCTGCTCCAGGAATATTGCAGCTTGCTGAGATATATGGTCTGTCTCACAGCTCTCTGAATGTTTTGGCATGTCTATCCTGCAGGGTCAGAAGGACTTGGCATCCTAAATCAGCTCATCTAATGGCCCTGGCTGCCTTAAAGATCAGTAAAAAATTAGGATGGTCTGCAATATTATATAACGAAATACAAGGGTGACCTTCTGCCAAATCAGTCTCAAATTAGGAATAGGAAAGTTATTAATTTCAGGCCACATGAAGTGTGCTTCACTGCTCTGAACAGTACGAAGCTTTTGACTGAACAGCTAAGGACGACTGCTGAACGGGACTTGGTGCTGTATCCAGTCATCCATTGTGTTCTGCCACTGCAGCCATTATTCTTGTACTGCAGTTAAGCTTTATAACACTGCTATTTCAGCTCAGGCTACTGAAGGATGCAACATAATTACTGCATCAGAAAATTGGAAGAGAGAAAAAGTACAGTGAGATATATTGATTTTGCTTAGTTTTCTTTTTTTTTTCATTTAGTTACCTTTGCATCCCATCCACATCCAAACATGCATTCCTTGGCTCCTGTGTCTGGCTCAGATGCTCACAGTACCCTGCAGGCTTTGACTAATAGATGTGGGATGTAGTGTTTATCAGAGCAGGAGTTAAAATAAACATTGCCTAGGTTTACTGGCAATTAGATTTGCTCACATAAACCGGAGAATAGAGAAGGTATAAGTGAGCAGCCTTGGACAATTTGGATAGGATTTGGGGTTGTATTGTTCATGCTTTTATTTGATCTAGATGAAAAGCATTTTTAACTTGGTAGTTTGGAAAGATTAGACATGCACATATACAATAAACCCCATTTTGTTTTGTTTTCCTCTTTGACATAATACGCAGAGAGAGGGTGTTTATACATCAGCATGGACAATGAATCTATTGTCTCATCTCCTGTAGAAACAAGTGCCATCAGTGCTTACAATTGATCCAAGAGCTCTTACCTGACTCCAGCACATCAGTTATTTATTTATTCACAGAGAAAAGAAACCCATGAGACTAACAATTGTTATCAAGGACAACACGGGAGGAAGGAAGAGAGGAAAACCCTAAGTGGTGTCTGTTCAGTTGTTTAGATTTTTTTTTATGCCACATTTCAAACAAGTCAGCCAGTCAATACGAGGGCATAACAAAGCTAATTTAGCTATCAATGTGAGATGAGGGTTTTACAGACTTTCTTCTGCACCACTGGAGTTGGCAAGAGCTTTCCTATTGTCTGGAACAGGAAAATCAGCCAGGCAGTTTTCTGTGCTCATTAACACTCATTATTGGCATTACTGGTGTGCCTGTTTTCGTTTCGGGGCTTGACTTACATGGATGCAACTTGTTCAGCTGGAATACTTAAACCTGTACTTAGAGGATCACAAATTTCTCAGGTCCTTTTGGTACCCATCATCTTTTGTGATTGGCGTTTGACTGCAGTCCCATGTTGACATTTTTTTTTAAGAATCTTGCCTTTGCTGACTTTCTGTTGCAGCCTGGAGATATGTCAGTCACAATTAAGATCATAAAAATCTGCCTTCCTTACAAGTGTTAACACTGCAGCTGAGGATAACAACAAACAGAGAAACATTTACTATGCTTCTTCTTAGATTCATTTGCTCACCACAACATGATGAACTTGAGCAGAGATGTGGCACAGAATGGGTCAAATTTGCAGCATGAATCAAGAGTGTGTGTGGGTCTGGGGGGCACACAAATGTTTCCCAGCCCTCAGACTCAGGTATGTATCCTCCGCCCTGTGCCCTGGTTTCTATAGGATGAAACCTGAAGACATGAACTGAAGGGGAACTATGCATTGAGCTTGATGTAATGATGGACACTTATACCAGAGCAGTTTTCCCAATGGAGGTACAGCATAAATCCCTGGAGCTGGAGGCAGATGGAGATCGTAGAATATTATTACACATTCCAAATAAAAAACGAAACAACAACAACAAAAAATCAACCCAAAAAAAACCCAAAACAAAACACCAAACAACCACCAACAAATAGCAAACCAGAACTAGGACAGGTCAATCCTCTAATCCAGCCCTCATGGTTCCAGTAAGAGCTGGGATGTTAGGAAGATCATGAAAGGCATCAAGTTAAGACCAACACATATACCTTCATGCACTTTGTGATATTTATTAGAGTCACACCTAAAGGGAGACACGAAGGTGGATGCTCTCTACAAAGATTTATTAAAAAAATTATGATGAAACAGTGAATGAAAGAGAAGGGTGAAGGGAGAAACTGAACCCCAGAGAACTAGCACAGATTTCCCTAGGGCTTGCAGGAGTCCTGTCACAGTGAGAGCTGCATTCGCCCTCTCTTGCAGTACCTGGTGCCACTCTACTCCAATCTGTGGCCAATTTGTCCTTCCCCAGATGTCCCTTCCAAGCAGACAACCTTTCTCCTTGAACACTTGGAGAACTGAACTCTCCATGAATCCAGTCCATGTTCATTTGGACTGTGTGGAAACAATGTACTCTGTTATTTGACCTCAGACTGCTTTTTAACAAGCAGCTTCTCAGCCTGCAGAGAAACTGGCAAACGATGACTATGCAGTTAGTTGCCCTTCATTTTCCTTTTTAAAATAAAATGTGATTATTAATCAACAAAGTGATGTGTCTCAGGACTGGAGGGGAAAGAAATAGCTTGAGGTGATTTGACAGGCAGATTTTTTTTAATGTGCTGCATTTCCCATGGGAAATGACAAATTAAACGTTGAAGCCATCTAGAGAGAGTAGTGATACATCTCAGTCCAGGCATTAATCAGCCTGCCTCTCATTTACTGCTTTCCATTTAAGTAGGTGACTGTATACAGTTTGAACAATGGAGCTTTTCATTCCATAATCTCCCTAATTGTAATTTAAATAGGTTTCCTGACAGTTGCCCTCAAGGCTGCAGTGGAGATGATTCCAAGAGCTCTGTGTCCACCTAGGGTTTACATAATAGATGATAATTCAAATCGTGGTCCGAGGTGCAATTAGATAACACCAGGAAAAGGAAAGAAGGGATCAGATGAACTGCAATCGGAGGAGGAGAAAAGTACATTTGATATCACTGAGAGGAAGAAATAAAACACATGTACACACACTGACCTAGATCACAGTCAAGGCATTTGATACTGTCTGGTAGGGAAACAAATATCCAGAGATTTTGCAACATGTAAAGCAAATAGGAGCTGATAGAGAGCCATAAAACCCTGTGAACTGATGCAAACAGGAACATTCAGGAAGAACAGAGATTTAGGTGCAGAAGAGTTCAAGTGCGCAGAGTTGTTTATTCCAATCCCCCACATAAATAGAAAAAAACCCATCCAAAGTTTCAGAGGAAGAAAATGCTGCCATACAGACCATAAGGTTGTGCAGGCTATCTGATTAAATTCAATACTGTTGTGCTGATGGATGTGATGTTTCAGTGAGAACTGGCTGATAATACTGGACCTCCAAGCGGATTTTCAGTTTCCTTCAAACCATTCCAGCATTCAGTTTACCCTTAGTCCTCAGTGAATATTTTCAATCTGAGATAGCTAACAGTCTACAAACTTATTCCCTCCTTCTTTCATATTAATGTTTACTGCTCCAGAATATGTATCTTTACACTGTATTGCTAAATCATACTAAATTCAGTAGTCTGCACCAGGCACGGGGACTTAGGGCAATAAAGTGTGTCTCACATCCACAAAGGGCCTAATCCCTTTGGCAAAGGGTCCCAAAGGGTAGGACATTAGGTCCAAGCATAAGGTGCCATTTTCAATGTCTTCAGCACCCTTGATAATCAAACCTTCAGCTGGGAAGCCAGCAAACAAGCTTGTCGGTGTCCTGAGAAGCATCAGACTTTCCAGAGTCTCCAGAGCCAAGGAGGACAGCCCAAGATGGCCACAGATGCCATTGGCACCCGACTCCCTGCAGCAAAAGCCATATCTGCATTGATAGCGGTCTCAGAGAACAGGCTGGTGCTTCTCTCATGAAAAATATTTCTCACAATTACAGTGATGGGGACTGGCTTACGACTACCTGATTAAAGTATAAAATGTGCTGACTCAGCTGATACCATTCACAACTGAGCCATACGAAATTAAAAGTTGTATCTGTTTGCTATTACATAAGAGGGAAAGGCAGGAGTGGGAAGAAAAACCCTGGAATTTGGCAAATCTCATTTAATCACATCTGGAAATTTTCTAGTCTGCATGATTATCGCTGTTGAATATCGTGTTTTTAGAAAGTAAAGCAAACAAAGAAACTAGAGCAAACAAGAGTCAGAAAAATAGAACCTTAAAAAAAAAAATGGTTCACCTTTCAGCAATATTATAGGCCATGCTTGGGGCTGTTTTCTAAAAACAGTCTCATTTCAAATTAGTTTAGGATTAGTGACAGATGGCTATATACTAGAAGGTGGTACAACACTCCTTTGAACTCTCTTCTCTTGAAAGAATGAGGAAATTTTTCATCAGTTTTTTTGTAGTCATTGCAAAAAAATGCAAGAAATACCAATCAACTTTGATTAGCTGCAAAGGTCATTTGGTGGTCCAACAAAATCAGAAGTATAAAAAAAATCCTAAAATATGACAGGGTAGAGAGTTATACTTAATTTATTCCCAGCTATGAAGGTCTGAAGGTCTATGAATGTGAAGTTGACCTCATTTGTTCCAAACAACTTGTTCCATCTCCAGGCTAAAAAAAATAAAATATCATTTGGCTTGGAAATGTGAAACTTTTTCATTTTTAAAAGTTGAAATGAGCTATTTTTATATCTTCAGACTTTCTTCTCATAAATTATTCAGGTTAATAGATATATTAAAATTGGTCACATTTCACAGATCGTTAGGTAAACTGTTTCTTGCTCTGATTTTTTTTTCTCTGCATAGAAGGCAAGTGTTCTCTGAAATATTTTGAATCAACTGCTAATAGCAGTAAGGTAATATCTGACAAATCTCAAGCCTACCTGCATTGATAGGTTCAGATGATGTCTTGCGCAGCCTTAGAAAGAAGCAAGAGACACTGTCCTTGAGTGGGATGGAATGCTGATGTGCAGCTCTGTACCACAGCTGACTGGAAGCTGCTCAGCTCACACCGCTGGCAAAGGAGAATCATGTCCATCTGCACAGGCCTATGATGTTGTATCTTCAAAGAATTAATGTGGGAACAGTGAATCTTATAAATGCAGTTGTAGCTCAAACAGAAACTGCTGGGTACTCCACAACAGGCATGTAGTAGAAGCAGTTTCTAGCAGATATGAGCTGTTGATGAGAAAAAAAAGCATAAAGAAACTGTAGTCATGATGGAGCTAGACAAACTAGGAGCTCTTTCTGTTCTGCTAGCCCTCTTCAGATTATTTCAGACACCCTTAAAAACTCAGATGCTTATACTGTGTAATGGTGGGTAAAGTTGTCTGGGGAGTTTCCAAGAGCCTTGCTTTGGAAATGAAAGTATAGAAATCTTCAGAAGCTGTTCGGAACAGAATTGTTTCCTGCAGTTAAAGGCAGGCTGTAGTTTATTTACTAGTAGCTGGATATCATGGTAAGAATAAAAAGAATAATGCATTTGAATAATCAAATACTCCTTACATGGCCATGAAGACTGATGCACCTAGCACTGCGGTGTTTGAGCATCATACAATGCCCTAAATAACTAACTACAATCTTACCTTGTTCATCTGTCTTTGTCAGTCAGGGAAGAAATGGTGAAAAATTTGTTCCAAATTGTTGGGTTTTTTTTGTGCAATTCACTGTAGGAGTTTTTTAGTGGAAGTGAATTGAAAAGAAATGAAGATTTTCTCTTTGAAACCTTTAGTGCCATTTAAGATAGCCCAAGTCAAACAAAGTTATAGATCTAAGGCACCTGTCTAGTGTAAATGTAAATATTGAATATACAAAAATCTTTGAAGTCTATTAAGGATAAGGCTAGACAAAAACTTGTAGTGTAGACTTACAATTCAGTGACTAATATATACAAATAACATTTCAATTAACTTAACTGAGTCACTCTGTAAAGTAATACATAAACTACAAACGTCAATAGAAACCTGAGACCTGCAGAGCTAGGCCCAGGGAAGTTGTTTTTCTTCAGAAGTCTGCTCTTGGCCTTGATGCTATGAAAGTGCTGCCAGTTCATACTTCCATTTTCAAATTAGTATTTTCAATGGGTTTGGATAGGCATACATGTTGAAAGGCAGTGGTGAATAATGTCATTTTCCACTCAAAGTATTGGTAACAATTACCACACTCTTCTGTACATGTTACTCTGCATTATCTATGAATTTGAAAAGGCAGATGTAGGGTTTGTATGCAGAGGGATACTGAGGGACATCAGTCTGAATCAGATCAAGATGTGAAATTAGGGGAGTTTAGATAGATTAATTTCCTCGTGGAACTTTCTACTTCAGAATAAAACCTGACATTTTAACTTAGAGAAATGAAGCAAATGTCCATAGAATGAATAAGTCCATCTTAATTCTGAACCAAGCTGTTCACACAAGATTCGATTATCTATTTACCTAACTTGCGCTTGGGCCAGCAGACGTCAACACATCCATGTAGGCAAGTTCTAAAAATAACAAACATGTCAGTTCTTGACGTAGCACGTTGGCACCCACTGGAGTGGCAGCCCCTGCTTGGCTCCCCTCGAGCGGCTGCTGGGCAGGTCCAGGCACGTGGGCAAGCAGCGCAGAACCCCAGCTTGGCGCCTCGGTCAGAAGCAAAGACTTCAGAAGAAGGAAAACAATTTCCCTGGGCTTAGCTCTGCAGGTCTCGGGTTTCTACTGATGTTTGTAGATTATATATTACTTTTCAGAGTGACTCAGTTAAGTTTATTGAAATACTCTGTGCATTTTGCTGAGTCAGCATGACATCCTGGACTGGGCTCACATGACCAGATGTATATGAAGCTGAATTGTACCTGATCCAATGAAGGAAAACTAGAACAGTGTTAATCTTTTTCTCTGCCAGTGCATTGAACTGTGGGTGTGCTAACCTATTTGAATCGGTTCCAACAATTTGAAAAAAAAAAATCCTTCCAGTTAATTCAGTCTCCAAGCTGAAAGCTCCTGAAATTTTCCCATTTTAGTTTCCCCAAAATCCTGTTGCATTAAACTGAACAGCAATATGACAGCGTTCACAATCATACTTCTTTTTCCTCAGGATGTAATGTATAAATAATATGGGCCTATCATGTGAAAACATCAGTTTCATCTAATATTCTTAAGCAGCAAAAAGTCCTTCAGATAAAAAGCTGTGTACCTGAGTTAAAACCAAGTCAGCCTGGAATAAACACTAGTAACAAAAGTTGTTAAAACCCTGAACTCAGGGATCACTTGCTGATGCTGGAGCCAGAAGGTGACACCTACACTCAGGTTCATGCAGCTTCATAAAATGCACACCCTGTTACTTTCTCACATCATTACCATTCACACAAATTAAAGCACTGGTGGGCTTTTTTTCTTTATGATCATTATGCCACTGATGTATATTTTACTGCCATTAAAAGGTACAGCTACAAAATCACTTGATAGAGACAGAATTTGTTGTGTCAGAAGTACTCATTTTGAATGCTTCTTAATACACAGGAAGGCTAGGGATCTATAAATGGGAACACAATGCAGTGAAACAACAGATGAGGCTACAATAGAAATTGATTAACTATGTCAGTACAAATGCCCTGAATTTGAAATCACAAAACCAAACATCACTGGGTCTTAATGAAACCTAAATCCCAGATTTGCATTTGAATTCCTGCCTGAGCTGATGCTGTATGCAGTCGAGCAGTCTCAAGAGAAAGACTGGCACATGTCCCTTGAATTTTTAAGTAAAACTGAACCAGCAGCTCATTGCGTTCCAGGATCTTCTGTAATGCCAGTTTGGTTCTTCTTTCATGCACACTTTTGCACACTGTGTGCACCCATAATGACATGAGCTAAAGGTGTGAGATGTCAAGGAAGAAAGGCAGGACCAGAGCAGAAAACACTTAACTGATCATCAAATTTGGTTAAGTTATGTTAATTTTTCCCTTAAAATGACAAAATTAACATTCATTTAATCCTTTCAGAATCACATTAAATACACTGTATGTTTCCCATAATAAAACTACATTGGAAAATCCAGCATATTTTTTTGACCAAGAATATAATTCTTCTTTTCAACATACCAAGTTCTGGAATTAGACCAAGACACACAACCATGAATTTTCTTAGGGAGAGTAGTATATTTAATGATGTGCTTAACAATCATAGTATCAATTATGCTTGGCAAAAATAAGTGTGTTTAAAATCTGCTAGAGTCAAAAGATCAGTTTCAAAATATGTTGATTGAAATGAAATCTGAAAAAAATAACCCTTCCCCCCTACAAGTTCAACCCACCAGCCTGAAGCTAAAGAAGTCTGAATAAAGAAAATGGTGAGCCAGTGATATCTCTGCACAGGTAGGGAAATTAGGACTTAGAAAAGCAGAGAAATCCAATAAAAAACATGTTGTTTTTAACATCCTGGAGAAATGATTCTGCAGAACTTTGAGCACTTGGGTTTCAACTCTGCAAAATTTGTTACAAAAGCATGCAGACATGGCACCTGCCAGCTACAGCATCCAAGAGCAGTGAGTAAAAGGGGGGAATGACATTGTAGGGATGCTCCAAAGCGTGTACGTGGGGTTTAATATCATTCACACAAACTGATTTTGTTAAAAAAATGCAAACGGCGAATGCAGTGGGAAGTGGTTCATTTGCCTGCAGAAGGACATCTGTTTGCTTCGTTTCCATAGAGAGGAAAGACAAATTTTCCTAACCTTGAGATTTCCGGCAGGTCAGCACAGCAAGGCAATTGCGGGTGTATTGCTCACAGAGAAGTCACCAGCAGAAGGCTGGTTAGATGTGTTTCATTCTGTTTGTTTATCATACGTGAGCCTGGTAACCAGTTGCTGTGATATAGACTTCCACTGTTAATCAAACACTTGGCATGACTAATGTCATGTAAAATGTTTATTTTCCTGATGGAAAGCATCCTCTAATGGCAAATATCATCTCCTAATGAAGCATGGTGATGCTGAGGCCAAGTGGTTTTTATAGCTTCCCCCTGTGGAAGTGGAGGGAGATGAGGACTGTGCACTCACCCCACAGTGGGTCCCTGAGGACTCCTGTCAATAGAAGGCTGGTTGGGCTGTCAGCTCTGGCTGTCTCAGCCTTCCCCCTCTGGGCTGGTAAATGTATCCTGATTCATCCCTATCTACCCTTTGCATTCAAATTAGAGACTTTTGATCAGACTGAGTGCAAACGTAGCACAGCTCATATAGTGGTCTCTCTGCTTTTGGAAAATGAGCTCAGAAAGGTCTTGTGACTCCTCACCTTGTTAGAAAATCCAATCCTTTGATTCCCATGGTGGAAAAAAAGAGCCACAGAAGGGAGAGGAAGAGAAAACAAAGTGCACAAGGTTGACATTGTCCCCTGCCAGCGCAGCACATTATGCTTGTAAATAGCGTCCTTCCTGCTATGGTGAGCCAGGTCCTAGCCAGGGAGCTGCAGAGAGGGCAGGGGAAGTCAGGTTAGAGAAGCTGGAGTCAAAATCTGGGGCAGGTCAACATGAGAAACTGACTCTTGTATATAGTGATAGGAGGCACAGAAAAGGCCAAGACAGTATAAGAAGTCAGAGATAAACCAAAAGATTTTGTTGTTGGAAAAAGGAATGCAGATAGTTTATAGTTTACAGTTGTACACCTGCAAAACCAGTCTGCTTTCTCTCCACAGGGGAAGGTGATCTGTTTGTGCTGGGAGCACTTGCTTTGAGTTGTTGCCTTTCCCTTCTTACCAGTCTACCATATATTTTAATCTTTATAAAGCCTGAAAGCTTTGCATTGCAGATAAACTTATGGCGGACTTGCACAAAGCAGCAAATGATTCTCAGCATAAAGAGCCCGGCTCTGGTGCGTGTTCACCCAGGCACCCTGACATGGTCTAGTACTTTCTCCTACGAAAGAATATTTGATTCTTTTCCCCAATCTGTGTCTTTACATCAGAAACCCTGCTGCATTACCCCAGCTGCTGCCATAAAGCACCATAACCTCTTTCTGTGTTGGCAGGTACGAAGATGGATTAAGAGCCCAATGGTCAGCGTTGAAAAGCACCCACATGCCAGCCTCAAATACCCGGGGACCACTGTGATGCATTTACCTCCAGGGGATTCAGATCTGGAGTCTGCACTGTGTCAGACCTGTCTGAGCGAGCACTCCTTCCAGCGAGGAATAGCTCCGCAGGAGGCCGAGTCCTGCTCCTGGGAGAGCCAGAGAAGCACCAAAGTAAGCTGCTCTTTCCTCCCCCCAGACTTTGTTTACATGTTTCACACTGATAACGGGTCTGTGCTTATGAGATTGTGCTTCCCTCGGAGATTCTCTGAAATCCAAAACTCTGCTGACGGAGGTAGTTGTGCACATCTGGGTTCTGCTTTTACCTTGAACTTTGATACCTACAAACAGCATGAGAAACAAAGTGTTCTTTACCAAAGTGCTGTCTCATAGTATTTGAACAGATTAGTAGTAACACGAAGTGTATTTCCCTGTTTCACAGAAACTGACAAGATAATGAAAATGATCATGACTTGTTAGTTTTTTTTCCCTTCTGCCCCACAATTACAAGACCATCCTTCTTCCTCCCCTCCCCAAAACCATATCTAGCTTTCTCTTTAGAAATAAGAATTTGGCTCAAGGGTTTTCCCAAGCAGCAGGTGAGTGATTCAGTGGGTCTTTTAAGTGGAAGGGAAATCCTGGTTAGCCTCGAGTCATATCAGTATGTTATAAATTACATCATTCTGCTTGTAGTGCTGGGCAGCTGCACACAGACGCGAAGGTGGCAAAACTGGGATGAAGTGGTCAAGAAGGGGATTTTCTGAGGCAGACTCTGGACCTTTCATTCATAATTCAGCTCCACCTAATCCCCATGAAGGAAAGCTGAATTCAGAACAGGAAGTTTTGCTCAGAGACCATCATCCCTGACAGAACCATCCCTGTATGGAAACAGCTCACCAAAAAAAAAAAAGAAAGAAAAAGGAGAGACTTGCAGAAACATAAAAGCAAACAAATAAGAATCTTTCCAAGTACAAAGCCGAGCAAATGTGACAAGGCATTTATCAGAGCCTTAGCACACAGCTCACAGCAGAAACATTTTTCCATGCTACATCTGCTGCATTTTTAAGCAGGGAAATTAGAACAGCAGGTAAAAATGGAAGTCCCGTGCCCTTCAGAAACCCAGCAAAGGCATTTTAGTGAAACATATGCACAAGCAGAGGAGCTAATTACTCCTCCATTTTACTTCATTAAGAAGATTAACTTTGCTCAGTCGGAAGTGTTAAAAAATGAAAGCATCAAAGACAGAGGATTCTGCAAATCCTTTTCCTTGCTGTAAATCACGTGTACTCCTGTACAGCTGTAGGGCTTCACGACCGATTTCCATTAGATTTTACATGCATATGGGATAGATTTGGCTGAACGCAAATTCCCCCAGACCTCTCTTTCAGTCTCCCTACTTCAGGCAGCAGAGAGGCTGCTTATTCAGCAGCTGGAGTCTGTGCAGCAAGAGGGATATTTTGCACGCTGCTTTAAAAATAATGTTGTCTGGTGAAAGACTCTTGGATAAAGCTATCCTGCATAAGGGGTGTTTTAAGTAAGTGAAAGCACAGAGTCTTTGATGTGATTAAATGTAAGGTCACTGCCTCTTTCACTGCAGTAAAACCAGGCAGGAAGCTTTTAATAATAAAGGCTGAAGGAGCTCCATGTCTGACCTTTCCCGGGTTTAAAGAGAGTTGCTGGGTGAGATTCTGTTCAGGGGTTACAAATGGCACAAACTGCATCAATGTGAAATAACTCCCTTCACTTTACACCAATGAACTTGAAGAGAGACAGTCCATACTTCAAGGAAATGAGAACGTGGTCTCTGTAAAATCAGCAGGGAACTTGGAGCACACCAGTGGTCTCTCCTGGATAATTCTTATCTCTTTTCCTCCATTACCCTTCTTTCTCTGCTTTTCAATACTGCACCAGGTGGTGGTACAGTGACTGTAGTTCCTTTGTGTTATGCCTGACACCAACATATACAAGGGTCCTACTGACCTTGTCCTTTTGCTCAAGGGCATATTAATTCACAAAGAAATCAGCTGTGAAATATTATTAAAGGCTTATTCTAGGCAACAAGCTTTCTCTGATACATTTTAAGCTATTCTGATCAGTTTGAAAAAGGCTTTATAAAAAAACAACCTTATTAAACCACATCACCCAAGGGAACACGTGTCTATATTCCTGTTATTTCCAACACAAAACCAGCCAAAGAAATCATTACTGTTTGTTTACTGTGATAGTAATTAGGTAGTGGAGTCTTTAAAAATTGACTTAACATAAATAAGATTGCATTAAAACAGAAAACATTTTAAACAATGAGGGTTTATTGGTTTGTTGTTGTTTTGTTGCTTTTTTTTTCTTATGCTATGCTTCCATTTCCACTTGCCTGGGCTTTTCTATTAAGGTTTCTGTCAGTTGGAGTTTATAAATTATTACTGATGTAACCTCTGCTAGGACTCCTCTGTTATTTGTGTGATAGTGTATTGTCTCTGTATTTTTATGGCATTTTTCCATAGACTACATACAGGAGGCTACATAATTTTTAAGTATTGCCAGAAAATCATGCTAATTTTCACATGACTGACTTAACACAGGTATATTATTGTTTTTTGTAACTGACTCGGATTAGTTGTATGGAAGCTTATATCTGTTCTACCAGTGTAACAGACGAAGCCCTAAGGCCTTTGGACCACTGCCAGGGTAATGATTTACAATAACCATTCCTTGCTTTTGCATGTCTATCTACATACTTCAGGTTGCATAAAACTTTCTGGCTTGATGAGGATAAATTTCCTTTCAAAATAAGTTCTCATGCTGTACGATGAATAACACATATAAATAAAGCAGGTTTGAAAAAGGGGGCAAACCAGCTCTCAGACCTGCCTAGCAATCTCCTAAATGCAGGGAAGGGAACAGGGTGAAAATTGGGTGTGATGTAAATCTCTCAAGTGAGGGTTTACCAAGCTGGGTCATTAGAGGTAAGTCATAGATACACATGCACAAAAAAACCCCCCTTCATATGCTGCATGATCTGTATATGCTGCTTACACTGTTATGCCCTTGTTTCAGACCGTTAAATAAGCAAAAGATAACAGACCTTGTTAGTAAGCTCAAAAATGTCTTTTTTTTTTTTTCTCAGACCCAACAGCTATGTTCAAGGCTTGTTCTGTTCTTTCCTCTTTGCCTAAAAAAAGCTTTTGCTGAACGATCTATCAGCTGGCATTTGTCCTGAAGCACCATGGACGGATCTCTAGTAGACCAAAGCTCTGAATGTTTGGCTCTGTCTTTTCTTTTCAAAGCTAAACGAAAACCCTGTGCTGACCCTAGCTAAGTTACAAGAGGAGGGAAAGAGCAAACTAATGTGTTTACCTTATTTGAGCAACGTGACTTTGAGCTGCTGGGAGCATCCCTGTGTGTCAGACGCAGCCACCACTGAGTGACTGGGAGCTCAGGGGTGCTGAGCAGGGTGCTCAGCCACACCAGCCCCAGGAGGGATCTGTCCCAGCATCAGGTGCAATATGGTGGGTCTGGCAAAAAGTTTTGTTCTCTTTGCCCTCTCTTGCCACTGCTGTGGGGCTGGTGGTGGAAAACAGGTGGAGGCTGCTGGCTTTCTCCACCCACTGCAGTACATCAGTGCCAGGTGTCTTTTGTGACAGAACGTCAGGGAAATCTTGCTTAGGGCTGCAGGGAATGCAGTGCTGCTACCTTTTTACAGAAGTCCTTTCCAGCTTATTGGAAGTTAATCACTCTCAAAGACACTTTTGGATCATGCTATTAGATCAATAGCAGAAATTTATTTTATTAAAAAGCATTCAAAGCTGCTGTTTA
This sequence comes from Chloroceryle amazona, assembly GCA_027560015.1. NCBI lineage: Eukaryota > Metazoa > Chordata > Aves > Coraciiformes > Cerylidae > Chloroceryle > Chloroceryle amazona. The sequence continues at coordinate 39,507 of JANHFX010013480.1, read as the reverse complement.
TAGGAGAGATTTTGATTTCAGTCAGATTTCAGCACTTTATCATATTTCCAGTCTTGCTTCAGAGAGGAGGAATGCTGAAAAGATTGAACCTAAACCAAAGTTTGGGCAATTATTTGAGAAAGTTCTACTTATGAACATCTCCTATAAGTAACATACAGCTTCTAGAAACCTGCCTTTAAAATGGGGTAAGAAAATGTCCAGATTAAATAAATTGTGTAAAGAGACATCATAAAAATAAATGCCTTTTAATGACTAGGAAAATGTGGAGATGGGAAAATGAAATATCTGACTAGCTCTCTGTAAAGGAAAAGTTTGGTGTCAGATCTGATTTGGCTTTTGAGGGAAAGATGGTTTTCTCACACATTTTGGATTAAAAGCCCTCTTACATTTAGTGATCTGCATTGGCAATGAGGCACGATGTGATTTACACCACGATAAATGCTAATTAATACACAAACATATACACATATAGAATAAAGGAAATGGAAATCCTGAATGCCCAGTATAGGACAATTAATCCTGGAACAAATATATGTGAAAATTGTTGCGATAAAACACAATTTGGAAAAGTAGGTAAAAGCAAACAAACAAACAAACAAACAAACAAAAAAGGCATTTCGGTAACAGAATTGTTCAGTGAAATCAAATCTGGGGAGGACTGTGAGAACCTCTAATAAACCTAGGCAAATTAACAACCTGATTATAGATTACACTTGATAAAGACAGAAACCTAGTAATGCACTTTGATGGAAAAACTAGAAATACTCAGTACACTCTGCAGGGTCTTAAATTAACTGTGATTATTCCAAAAGACAGCCCTGGGTGCCACAGAGAGTAGCTCACTGAAGATCTCAGCTCGGGGTAGCTCAGAAGGTCAATCCCACATCCAGCAAAGCAAACGCTCTACCCATTCATTGAGGAGTACAGACCCCTCTTCACTGAATTTCCTTCTGCCCCTATGGAGACAGACAGGGAGGGAAGGGAGAGAAATACACCTAGTGTGTGGGGGTGAGGGCAGACCAGTGATACCAGGGCAAAAAGATAATAACCCTGGGAAAGGCCTTGTAGGCCAAGCTGTATCATTCTTTCCCTTCATCTATATAATGAGATCCACTTTGAAGTGGCTGGTAGAGGGTCTAGTAAGTAGGATCCTTTGGGGAGAGATTGCCGAGGAGCAAAGGACAGACAGAAGCCAGTGGCTGAATGAACCTACAGCTCAGGCTGGCCTTTGGTGTGAGAAACCTTGTTGTCTTGCACGTGGTGGAATCTCCCCATACAGGGATTCAGGAAACACTTATGAAGATGAACTCAGTGAATTTTGGTTTCCCTTTTGTCCCTTCTTGCAGCCAGGAAAAGCTTCTAGTAAGAAAATAATCATATTCTTATAGTCAGTCCAGAAAAAAAATATGGCCCTTTCTTTCCCTTCTTGCGGAGGCACGGGCTTGTGGAGCAAAGAGACAACTCCATAGGAGTTAGCAGCAGTGCTCAACTTTATTAAGGCTCCTGTTCCTTTTATATCATAATACATTGTCCACGTGCTTTAAGCATTACTTAAGCTAATGAGCATTGGTTGTTAACTACTGTCCACGCACCACTGGCTACATGTTATTGGGTACTGATGTTCTCACTTTGGAGGAATACATCATCCTGTCCACCATCCCAGGCTTGCCAGATACCTCCTTATCACCAGTTCAAGGAGGCGAGACAAGCTGCTAGTCACTTAGCACACTCATGCTAAGGATTCTTCGTAACTCTGGTTCACTAGGCCCGTATCATGGCCTAGCTCAGCGAGCCACTCTTCCACACCTGCTCTATTGTAACAATGAAATAGTAGGGATAGATCCGAAAAGCAAAACTGGAAAACATTTTAAAAGTTTCCATTTAAGCTAATATATAGCATAGATGCAATGAGAAAATCTTGTATATGGTATAGAAGACTGCACACTTTAAGCAGACTTCAAACACAAGACTTAGAGGGATCTGTAAGTGTCTGTCAAAACAGATGAGACAAACTTATTTACAGCTGAAGTTTAATATATTCATGTGTAGGATGTTCTTGACTTTACACTTGGTTATTCCAGATTGCAGAGTGTATTTTGCTACGCCCAATAAGACTGGAGGATGGGGGGGCTTATTCCACTGAGTTTGGGAACTGTACCTTATAAGAGTGACATACAGAGAGAGAATCTGTTGGGCAACCCTGTTTTCAATGCTCCATGCTATATTTACAAGGATACTTCCAATATAATGTCATGGTGTTGGGTCAGATGCTGGAGTTGGTGGTCTATTCCAGCCTCAGAAATTCTGTGATTATCCAAAGGAAAAAGATGTTAAAACCAGTAAAGGAAATATTTGTATACTACATGCAATTTAACTTGAGAATCCACAACCACTGGAACTCCTTAGCTTCTGTCTGACTGTTTCTTATACAAGTAAACCCAGTCATCCTATTCTGCTCCAGAAATGTATTATATCAGTGTCTGAAAATGAAAGTTTTAGAGGAGCAAGTGGTTCAATATGAATAATTAGAACAGTAAATAAGGTATTTCGTGCTTCTTTTCATTCAGCAACTTCAGGCTGCAGAAAGTCTATATTTTCTGGATCATCACATACCAAAGTTGTAGCTTAATCCTGCAAGTTGACAGTCTCAAATGGAAAACTCATTTTCATTAGCATAGCTTACAGCTATTTCCTAAATAGTTGTTTCTAGATGATTGCACTAAAGCTCTTTTAGCTATTGATATAAAAGTGTCACTAATGGGTTTTTGATGGATTTTGGAATTGAGTACACTTGAAAATGTATCTTCCCCCCTTAAACTCAGGCTTACGTATCTGCCAATAGGTGTCTGTACTTTAGGAATTTGATAATGTGTATATCAAAAGAGCAGTGACTCAAATGTGATTTTATTGCAGATCCTATAGGCTAGCAAGATGAAAAGCAATCTTAGATTTCTCTGTTGCTCAGATTTATCAACAGCTGTGAGACTCAGCTGTGAAAGCTACACACAAGTGAGGTGGGAACAGGCTTTGTTTCAGGGATTAAATCTAAATGCAATACGTACTTTCACGGTTTTGTAATGGATTGATATAGGGTTATTATGGATAATATTTATTTAGATGAGTCAAAAATGTTTAACACAAAAGCGTTTTCAAATGGAAATAGCAAAGCACAGTTTGCAAATGCACAGGCTAAAATTATGTGTAATTTCAGTGAATGGCAAAGACTGAATAGCAGACAATTGCCTGTGGGGGTTTTTACAGTCCCAACTGACAAAGCGAATGTCTATATAACATAGAGCATATAAATCAGTTCTGTGACTCAAAGAAATGATGTGATACATCAATCATCTGCTTTACAAATATGCAGTGAGGCACTCAGTCATTTGTACATCCATCACAGGTCTGTACAAGTGTCACACATTTAGCAAATTAATTGGACAAGTCAATATCAAAAACGAAAAACATGCCCTCCTTTCTGAGTGCTGGTACAGCACTACTGAAAATAATTAAAATACCTCCTATTTTAAAGAAACTAATAGTCAAAGGTTTTCCCTGAGGACATCTGCAGATGGAAAAAATTGTTTCCACAGGGTTTCCATAATACCTGGATTGGAAAAAACATAGCTTTCTCTCTTTTTCTTTTTTTTTTTTCTTATATTATTTTTATTTTTAATGTGATCATCTAGTACCTTTTCTACTCAAAGATCCAAATTACTTCACTGTCAGCCATAGAGATCAGAAAAAAAAAGTATTAATTTCTGCATCGGTGTCAATAACTAGCACAGTGAGCATGAGGAATTTCAGCCAGACACAGCAGACCAAATTTCTGTTTAGTTTTTTTCCTGTCATGCAGGACAAGCAAGGCTCCTTTCTGTTTAGCAAGTGATCAGATATATAGGGTCAAGAGATTTGCTTACTGGAATAGAACAATGTTCTCTGTTCCTCTGGAATCCTGCTTCTGGCAATATTTAGTACCTGACGTCAAAAAGGAAGGTGAACAGAATATGTCAAAAAGCACTTTGCTTGAAAATAACACATTTTTTGTAGCCTATTACTGTGTTAGAATGATTTGGTCTTCAAAGGTTATCTTTAGCAGGGACAACTGGAGTTGCTCTCCTCTACTGGAGTTTGATTTTAATCTGTTTATTGCCCATCTTGTAATCATTGCTTCAGCTCGTTTTGAAGATAATTCAGTTCTTCGTAGTAGATAAATAAAGGAGTCCTTTGCATTGTGTGACAAGGTCATGAAAACAATCTGGCAGGCAATTAATACTCCTCTCTTAAAGAGTAACAGCACTGAAGATAAAACAACTCTCACAAGCACATGCATAAGACCACATGCAGACCACTAAAGACTAAGTCTGTAAAATACCTCAGGAGACTTAAAACCAAATTTAAGCCCATCCTCCAAGGGAGAAATAAGCCATGTGCTAACATGGTCAGAGGGTCCAGGGCTGCACAAAGACAAGGTGGATGCAGACAGCAGGAGTGGCTGCAGGGATGCCTCTGCCATCTGGCTAGGGCCAAGGCCATGTCACCAGTCTAGACTGTGATTTTGAGGATCAGCAAGCCTTATATGTCTTTTTCCCCTAAAGAAATGCATTTCTGACCCAAAGACATGTTCCATAAAGAAAAGCTTGTTTCTTCCTCTGGTTAGTCTATCTACACCAGTCCATCTATCCCAAGAAGCCACAGATATCCCAAGCAATCCCAAGCATCTTGGTCAGTATGAGTAATGCAGAGTAATTTTGTTCTCATTTCAGTGTTACTGTTATAGCTATTGAACTCCTTGTCAATTTATAAATAAGTATCACTATTTTCCTGTCTAGAACTTCCAGATAACCTTTTATGTAGAACTTTCCTCTTTGCACAGAGATTATAATTGGCTAAGACCTCTATAGTAAAGGCATGCATTCTGTAAATCCTATTACAGTGTTAGTTAATACAGTGCATGCTGCTCATTTAAGGTAATTTAATATAATTCTCATATCCCAGGACTCCTCAGTGTCTCCTATCTTAATAGAGTGTACTTGCTCTGTATCCAATTTTATCCTTTCCATTTTGTGGGATCTTTTCCTCTCCTCTGAACAGTCAGCACAAGATGTTCTAAAAGAGTTTCTAAAATGCACTCTCTGGATTTGAGAGATGCATGATAAATCAACTTTTCTGACCATCTGCATTACTGAAAAGATAATTATTTCCAAAGCAGCAGTGCAACTACACAATGAGTTTGTATGGCCTATATTGTAGGACACCATATTGACATTACCATTAAAACAAAAAATCCTACTCAGGCTCCTAACAGTTACATCATTTCAAACGTCTCTTACTAATTTTGTGTAAGTTGGGGAATTAATTTTGGAGGAAAAGAGATATCACATTTTCCTGGTAGAGAGCTGGTTGTGGGAGCATAGTCCCATCTGATGTCTATAAAGCCTTGAAGAAGTCAGGACAACAGGACTTTTACAGATTAAGAATGACCGGTTTTAAGGAACTGAAAATTAATACAAACCCTTCTAATTAAGAAATCCTTAGTCATGTGAAACCATGTGGGTTTTGCTTTCCTATGCAAAAAGAAAAGATATTTTTTTTTCTTTTAAGATAAATGGATTTACAAAGAGATTTAAAACCAAACAAACTAACAAAAAAAGGACAAACACCCCCCCCAAACCAAAACCAACCAAAACCAAAACCCTAACCATCAAAAAACCCCCAAAACAGACAAAAAAAAACAAGAAACCACCAACAACAACTAAAAAAAACCAAACATACACACAAAGAAACCCCAAGAGTCAACAAAAAACCTCAAGCAACAACAAATAAACTACAAATGTCATAAAACCAATACACATTGAGGACAATACCTGCCTTCTGGAGCAGAATCCATTGCCTACAATTAAATGCTTACGTATTTTGCATTGCTCTGCAGTGTAGAAGGTGCTCCAGAATAGTGCTGAGCAAGCAAGCAGAAAACACAAGAAGGGGCTAGATGTGTTTCTCTAAATCATGAAAGATTAGCATGCAAGAATGGTTGTCAAGAGAATACCATAGAATCCATTCTTGCCCTTGAAAGATAAGAGCAAGAGATGTTAAGAGTGGGTACCTCCCACATATTATGTCTGAAAGTGTGAAGTGGAAGTCTGAGGAAAGCAGAGACTGCAATTTAGATACCTTTTCAAATGTGGTAGATGGCAAAAACAAACACCTCCCCACTCCCAAAGCACCTCCTAGCTACTACTCAGTAATAAGCTTGTTGAGGTGAAAGTGGAGGATATTGTGAATGCCTCCTTTTTGCAGCTGTATCTCTCTGTAAGAGCACACACGAAACTTGGTAGCCCACTCAAACTCTGGGTATCCTGGCAGGACACCCAAGTCAAATGTCTCCTGGGCTCTATTCACTGCTGCAAGGTTTGTCTCTGTCTTGGGGAGTTTCAGGATGAAGTGCTGTTGTAGCTCAGGAGGAAACCTACAGCTCCTGTCTTCGTCCCAAAGGTCTGATGCTTGAAAGTGGCCAAGTTTTTCCACCAGGCATGCAACTCTATTTCAGGCAGCCTCATGTAAAGCAAGAGAAACAGATTTGATTTCTCTAGGTTATAAAGGAATTGTTTTAAGACCTGTCACAAATGGGCCATTTGCTGTCAGGCCTGAGCTATTTAATAAAATCAGGGACTGATGTCCTTGAGATGCTTTTCAAAAAAGCACTCTTAAAAGAAAGTAATTAGATAGCTCATGCTAACAGCTTTGCCTTCTATTGTCAGTGTACTGGTTGTTGCTACTCTTATTACGAAGCACTGCTAAAGACGTACCTATTCAACTAGGGTTACAGGTTGTACCCTAGAAAACAGATGTATAAAAGGTAGCCTTAATAAGATGGGGATGTTTAGTTTCTTAAGGGTTTCTTTTTGTTGTTGTGTTTTGTTGTTCAGTTGGTTGTTTGGGTTTTTTTTCTTAATCTAGCCCACAGGAACTGAGGCTCTTGAAGAGATAAAGATATTTTGGCTTAAAAAGCTGCTCTTTCATCAAAACAATTCCCTAAGCCCCAAGATACATCTACTGAAAGGAAAATATAGCTGCACACAAAGCCAAATGCATACAAAAATACAACAGAATCCTTTTTTTCTTACATAATAAATGACAGCTACTGAGGGAATGGCTGCAGATGAAAAGAACAAACTTGCTTTCTTTTCAAAGCACCAAAGGGAAGTGCATGAAACAATGAAACTGTTGAGTAAGACTCAGTCAAGATAAATATCATATATCTGAAAAGAAAACTATATTTAAAATCCGATTAATATAACTGGAATAATTTCAGAAATCTGTGTACCTTCAATCACCAGTTGTTTGGGGAAGAATTGAAAGTCTGGAGTTTTTCTGGTTAGTTTTGCTTTCATATTGCCATACATCACTGAAATGCTACAGTGTTTTCAGTTTCAGCTGTCTCTGAAGGCATCTTTTTCTAAATTCAGTGCATCAGTAAGCTAAGCTCATTATATTCCAAATGTATCAAAGTAACATTTTATATAAATATTTAGTTTGATAGTGGCTTAGTTGTCAGAAGTGACTAGCAATTTTAGGCATTTCAGCTCTTGGACATGCATGCACTCACCTATTCTTTAAAAATGTTGCAGAAGGCGAGTAAAAGAATCACTCCTCATGTGCCAAGGAACTGTGTAGGACCTCAAGCCAGGATCTCAGAGAGTGAGGCTCTTGGAGCTGGCAGGGCCTCTAGGAACTCTTGCTCATTAAGTCTCATAATACCCACTCTTAAAAAGACAAAATTGAAGCTATTTGGCAGTGACCTTTGGCAGGGATGACAAATCCTAAAAGCAAATTCTCTGTATTGCCCCTTCTCTAGGAGTGCACGGTGTAATACTATGGAAAGAGAGCATCTGTTCTACAGTGAAGTTATTTAGTTAGAACTAGTTTTAACTATTTTCTTTTACTTCATATTTTCTTCAGAAAATGCAGCAACTGCCAGGGGTGGGGGTGAGGATTTCAAAGTCTTCAACTTTGATCAATGCAATCTTGTCCTGAAGAGGAAATGGAAAAAAATTTGCCAATACTGTGTCAATCAGTGTCATCTGCAGAGCAGAAGCTGCATGCTTGCTCCACATTTCAAAAGACCGGAGTTTTGCCACCATATCAAGTCCTGAAAGCCTTGTGAAATGGGTCTGACATAACAGTGCAGGAAGCAAAGTTCTTATCACAGGTTATTACAATGGCTATTGACACATTGCACATTCAGGATACCACTTCACATATGAACTGCGAAGTAACTTTCCACCCTGATAAGAGCTACTTTATACTTTCCACTTTCTAGAGTTTTGGGAGGACTCTTTGAAAATAAGTAACCGGGCTTTAATCTCAGGAAGACATGGATACACCATAAAAGATTGTTATTCTCAGGTAGCTCCTGCTTCACAATGTGCCTCTTGTAGGATTCTGCATTACAGCCACAACTGGAACATGAAACCCAACCCCAAACTGCCCATTTCCTGAGATAGTTAGAGCCCACTCCATGATTTCAGCCCAAAGCTTTGTCTCTGCATTTGGAAGGAGGGGCATTTCACACCCAAATCAGAAGACCAATAGATCTGACTCCTAGTGCTCTGGGGCTTGCCTGTGGTGGCAATGCTTGCTTGCAATCTTTGAACCCTTTGTCCTCTTAAAGCTGCAGAATTGCTACTGTAGGCTGTGGATCCATGTTTTTACCACATTATCACACCCTCAAGACTGTAATGAACCTACCACTTGCCCCAGCCTATAACTGAAGGAAAAGGTCAATTTAGACACTAAGTCTCTTGCAGCAAAACTCAGATTGTATCAGTGCCATGTATCCCATTAGCAGTCTGATTCTTGCTCACATTTCATTCTAGTAATACTAAGAGAGGAAACAAGACGTATAGAAATATTTGTAGTTATATAAGTCTATACCAGTTTCCTTAAGCAGTCATCAGCAGATCTCTAGAAGATGTTACCCCTTTCTAAGTTTTGCAAAGAACTTTAGGAAGAAAAAATAAAATATGCCCGTGCCTTTATAGAATATGTCTTTTTTTTTTTTTTCCTTTTTCGTTTCAGTGAAACTGCTGTGTGTACTTAGTTCTGAATCTTCTGTGTTTTGGCAGCAGGCTTGTGGTGAGGCTGGTGCTAACAGACTTGTTCGATTCTGTCACAACCTCAAAATTTGTTTGACTTCAGCTTGATTGTTGCCAGATTTGGGTGGGTTAGGATCATATTCTACCATTTCAGTAAGAAATCTGTTTCAGATACTTTGGGGAAGAAAGTTAGGCTCTTCTTGGACTAAGGCCACACTTCATAAATCAATTAATCCTGCTGGTGACCTCAGTGATAATGATGGAGGACTGCTTATGCTACATCTGCTCTAAAGTTTTGTGGACAGCTGGGAAGAAGACCACCTGCATGCTGTACATATCTTTTGAAGGAATGGAAAAACTGAATCTCTAAGAACAACTGGGAACTTTCATCGGGGAGATATAGCTAGGAAAAAGCATGCAGCCAACAAGCATTCCCGTATCTGATTATGTAACTGTGAATGCAAGTGAATACTTGTACTGTGAAAAAAAAAAGGAGCAACTGCTTTCCAGAGTTGCAATGACTGTTTACACTTTGTAGTGTGTCAAATATTTTCCAATTTAACAAGTTCTCCTTTTCTTGGTGCTATGACTAGAGATAAGCAAGTATAAACATATCCAAAAGACATGTTTTGGTGCTTTTATGATTTGCAATAATCAGTGAAATGACCCGTGTTCTTCCCTTAGTCTTCAAGACTCATGGCTAGAGAGAGTCCACAACAGCTAAGGACCGACGTATGTGCTCAGTAGACACACAAGTAGTTGCATATTAAACAGTGCTGAAACTTTATGTTGAACCTTTGTCCACCGTGTGCCAGCCATTCTGTGCAAGATCAAGTCTTGTTGATAATCATACCATCATATACCAAACTGTAAGACGTTCAGAAACAGGCCCTTTGCAAATACAAAGCCAAACTGAAAGGACTACATAGATCTTATTCATTTCTCCCTTAAAACTCCTTTTGTGGGTAGTAACCAGAGCAAAGAAACTGGAGTTAAATCTGATTTAAACAAGGTTCCAGCCAAAATGGATATTGCTGTAGTGTAAGCAACATCAATCCAGATAAGAACTGTTTGTATAGAACTTCACAGCTTAAGTCCTTCAGTTAATTTCTTGGGTAGAAAGAAGTTTTAGAGTTTATCTGCACCAACAAAATCCCCAGTTCATGCCTTAATGCCAACATATATGTTTACACTAACATATGTATGTGTTTGTGTTGGAACTAGGGTGGCTGACAGCACGAGCAGGAAGTGAAAGGATGCTGGGCACCTATGCTGCCTGGCCAGTCAAACTCAGGAAAGTGTTGAACTAACACTGGGTGAGCCCATACTTAAGTCACTCGAAGGATGTCGCAAGTACTTTTGTGGCCGCATACATTATGAGAGATTTTCTGGCACAGTGCTGAAAGCACACACTCCCATTATGCTCCCCAGTGCTGAGAGCTTCCTCATGACTGAGCTGTTATGCAGGTGGGGGATATCTCCTTGAGTGGCTCTGAGGCAGTGGACATACACTGCATACGGAGTGCATCTAGCCTACATAAGTGACCCAGGCACTTTAGGTTCCTGTCACGAGAGACAGAAGAAACCATCCGATAAGAGCTAAGCACACCCCTGATATAGCCTATTTGTTCAAGTTATTTCAGTTTCTATTCCTGTTTCTAAATGGCAAACAACAATCACTGCCCTCATTATCAGGTCAGTATCACTCCACCTCCACCACCTCTTGCAAAATGTGGGTGTAGAATAACATGGGATTGTGATATTTGCATACAATTCCATTTCAGGTTTTGCACAAGCACACCAGACAGTGATGACATTATGTAGACATACATTTATATTCCCTACACAGCTCAAATGTAATGACGGGAATAAAGCTTTGCTTCATTTCTTCCTCCAAATACCTGTACAAATAGTACTGCAACCTTAAATGAAGCTAAGTAAAAAGGACAGGTTTTGCTAATTTACATTCTTTTCCTGCAGATGTTTGCAGCAGAGGTCAGGAAGCTAAAATGACAATTGATTTTTCACATTCTGTGAATGAAACTATTGCCTGTGCCATCTAGAATTTTTCTTTTCGCCAGGAGGTGAACCCTGAAGACAGAGTGAGATTTTCCATTGTCTTAAACAGAGGACAGGATCAGTTCCTCACCATGTGATTGAGCTGTCAGAGATTAATGGAAATATGATTTAAAGCATAGCACAGGTAGAAAGTGACTCTCCTAAAACCCTTTGCTTCTAGCCAGTCTCATTTCCTTTTTATTTTCAGGTCAAATGATTCCTTAGCACGAGAAGTGAAAGGGAGAACAATTGGGTAATAAGAGAAAATGGATCAACCCTAAGTACAACATGTTAATTAATGCATAACAGACAATCTTTTCTCATGAAAAATATGTGCTTGACTTTGCTGTCATGACACTGAACTGCAGTATTAGGATAATATCAACACTTCAAAGTTAGTAGGACATAAAAGTTGGCCATATAGCAAATAAATATGTGGCTTCCTCAGGTTATGTACATCTCAGGCAATGTAAATAGAAGTCTTGATGCAGCAGGACAGTTGATGGGGTCACTGTGCGCTTGCTACTGGTGTGTCAAGGTACTTGTCTGCTCCTCCATTGTCCTTATCTTCTGTTCTTCAGTCAAGCATAACTGCTTCTCTTTCTGTACAAATACGTTTGCTTCAGAGAGTAAAGGATGTGCCAGACAGCATCCTAGTATACAGAGATGGAGGTGTCTGCAGAGAGCTCTTCACTGATGCCAGCACAGATACTGCAAAGGGCTAACTAAGGCCTGTAAAAGGGGTTAAGCTATGGTGGCATCTGGGGCCAGAGATGGAAACTTGGCCACTATCTGTCCAAGGAAGACCTACAGGATTTACAGCATCCCTCAGATAACTTGCTTCTGTTTCTCTCAACAGCTGTAAAATAACAGCTGGTTCAGTGTGGGACCCACACACAAATGGAGCTGTTATTCTTCACCTTGTCTCACCAAGATGCTAAGACCCGGAGCTCTGCTACAACAGAAGTAATCATTAAGAAACAAATTTAGTCCCATTCCTGAGTAATTCACCCCTTTTCTGAGCAAATCCCCTATGCATGAAGTTTGAAGAACTTGCTAGTCCTGTTGGTGGGATTTGAGATCCACTGTCTTAACTGAGTTCAGTCTCTTTGTATCTGAATACATGCCTTGAAGAAAGGATCCTCAAGTGCTTGATGAGCATCAAGAAGATATGCAGAAAAAATGGGCTTCTCCACTGATATAAAATTCACTGTATGTGTAAACTGGTTGTCCTACTTATGTAAGAATGTATTAGGAGAAATCACTTCATCAGGAAAATTAATTGGAGGATTGGGAACTAGAGTCTATTCAAGGTTCTTTGAACTGAGATTTAAGGTTGAACAAGTCTTCAAACTCTTTGTTATTTAGCTTTTCCATCTGTAAAATGGAGATAATAATTATCCAATTAATCCTTAGGCTTGTTACATCAAGCTGCCACATATTACCTATTGTCTCTGGCTAGTGGAAGGCATCTGTCACTGAATGAGTTGTTACTGCCTTTAATTCTTCCCACTTACAGAAAAATAGAGAACAATACTTCAATACTGCAACTAGTTTTCTATACTAATGCTGAGGAAAGAGTGATGATACAGTCTAGAGAGGGTCAGTAAACTGCCTACACTGTAAGTGAACTTAGTACCTGAAGCAAACTCCAGTAGCATCTTCTCCCTGGCAATATGTGCTCTGTGACTGAGCAGCCAGAGAACAACTATCACCATAGGTATGTGATTGTTGCTGAGACATCTCACTTGCTCATCCATGGAAAAATGCTCCTTGCTCAGGCCAGAAGCAGTTCAAAGCAAGCTGGGAGCACATAAGGGTCACCAACTGTTTCTGAGGCTTTAACACCCAGGGTAGAGAACTAGTTCAGGCAAAGGGAGAACTGACCCCAACCTTTGCCCAAATCTTAAACCAAACGTGACATAAATTCAGTTAACATTCATTTCCCTGCACTCATTGTTTGTGGATGAGAGCAAGATAATGTACAACTGAATGACTCTGCTCTGGTTAGAGCCAGCAAGGACCAGAAAGTTCATTTTTGTGACACTTTCAGGATGATTCCCTGAAAAAGGGGAAGTATATTATGGGCCTTGGAATGTATCCACAGCTCCAAGGGACCCTGTGAACACGTGGAAGCTCTGTCCTCTCTAATCAACATACCGTGTTCATTGCAAGTATTGCGTCAGCTCTGCATACAGCTGATTTTTTACTCCACTATGCTACTTAAGAAAATTAAACTCCCTACTCAAAATTATTTCAGGCACAGTTCATCACTTTTATTATAGGAGGAGATGCATTAGTTTATTTGTGATGGTTAAATTGGATATAGTCTTTATATTGGTCCACTAAAATCCACATAAAAAGAGACAAATGGCAATAAATACTATTTTTGATAGTCTAGACATGAGTTCCATTTCTATAACACTTTGCCTTATTTTGGAAAAAAAAAACAGTTCATGTTAATAAAAACATTTTTTTTTCCCTGAACTTGATTTAGGATGTAGGTACATGTTATTGTGAGGCAACAGCAAGGGCTGAAATTTATAGTTCTGTTTGCTACTTTGTAGGAATGGTGTGTGTTTTTTATCCTGCTGAATGCAAGATTATTTAACCCTCAGTGGGAAGGCTATGATGACTTCATAAAAAATGAGTTTAAGAAGCAACTTGACCGTGGTCTACAAATATCTCCCTGGTGGAGCAGCTACTTGTAACACAAAGCTCTTCAAATAAAAGGCATAAAAGTATCCCGTGACTGGAAGATTAAGCAAAAATACAGTCAATAAGAAAAAAGAGAAAACAATGTTGAACAAATTACTCATATAAGGAAGAGTGGATTTTCCATCACTGGAAACCTTGAACTCAAAGCCAGATGTGAAATGATGCCAAGGGTGAGAGGGGTGAGGTAGCAATAAACCCGACAAGATTCTGTAGTCACATCATGCAGAATAACAGACAATTATTATTCTTCCAGCTACTTCTGCCTCTACAGTCACTGTGACTGTAACTTCAAATTCATACATGCACCTGAATTTCCTCTCCATTTCATTCAGTATGGTTTGGCCTCTGGATTCCTATTTAGCTCCATGGAGCAAAACACAGATATGACTATGAATCTTAATTAAGACTCTTTCAAAATCTGAGATAAGAGCCCTTGGATCTAATATTCTGCCTTTCATGAATTTTTAAACTAAGAGTTTACCAGAGGAAAATAAAACAAAAGTAGCCTCTTTTATTTTATATTATTTTATTTGCTATCCAATGTTTTTTTGTTTGTTTTTTTTTCCAGCACTGGATCATACCAAAAGCTGTTGTCTGCTTTAGAACGAGCAATCCAAAAGGCCTTTACTGCAAAAATAACATTTATATGCATTGTTTGGACTGCTGCAGTTCTACTGCAGATAAAGCAGGGGTGAAATTTCATGTAAGTGTAGGGAAGAAAAATGCTGATGTTCACTGCTGCTTCCCCATGACTTTATTTATTCAAGAGGAAGAACTCTTTGTGTAACCGAATGGTTTGCAGTTTCACTGTCCCTGGGTGCCTGTCCTGCAGTCTACAACATAGTCCTCCAGCACTTACATCAGCCAGTCCCTTTTGAATAGATCTGTTTCCCAACATCATTAAGTACAGCTCTGGTTTGCACTGTTGCAGGCAATGAATCACAAAAGCTGTGATTCACAAAGTGTTGTTCAGTTATGTCCCTGAGCTTAGCTTCAGGCTGGGATGTGGTCTGAAAG
>JANHFX010013479.1:0-22612 GCA_027560015.1 Chloroceryle amazona | reverse complement strand
TTGAAAAATTCTACTTGTCAGGAGCAAATTGTAGAGATGTGGATTTTCCTCATCCAAGTCATACCTGAGGTTCAAGTGCAGTTTACTCAGCAAATAGTATCGTCCCTGTGCTAGGTCTGACTTTTTTTTTTTGCTCATATTTGAAATGCTTCCCCGTCTCTCACAGAATGTCACCAACCCTTAGCTGGTTGGAATCAACCCTAAGCTGGTTGGGAATCCACTGGGAGATGGGGGGAGGGGATTCACTTCCAGCCCTGGATCAGCAACACTCAATGGGCAAAGGCTGCTGTCTCCATTCAGAACCTCCCTACAGCACTGGGAGAGGAGACGTTTGAGAAGAGCTTGAACCAGGCACAAGAAGAGCTGAGGGAGGGCAGGGGCCAGGTGGAAGGAGTGGGTTGAGGAAGCACTAGATGTGGAAGAGAAATTGCTCTGATTGCCATCACAACTCTGTTATCTGGGTGAAGTCCTGTCCTGGAATTTACTCTAGTGTTGCACGTCAGCACTTCAGTCCTGAAGTGGGGGTATCTGCAGGGGGAGGGAGATGCTCCTGCTGTCCATAGTCCACAAGGAGAGAGGACCTTGTCTTCTCCAGCCCGCCCTCCCACCTCTTCTTCCCTTGGGAGAAAAAAAGGGGGAGCGCCCAGTACCCCAGCAGAAAGATTAGCAAAGGCAGTGTATGCATTAAATGATCTTCGTCTTACCGGGGATAGACAAGATCCTCCAATTGTAATTCATTGTGCTGCCTTGAAAACGGGACAAGACAAACAGGAAAAAATATTGGTACAATTCAAAAATCTCCAGACAGGTGAATGGGAAGGTCCAGCAGAGGTTAAACTGACTGGAAGAGGATATATGTGTTTGCTTACAGGAGAAGGACTCCAGTGGGTTCCTGTAAGGTGGGTGAAACTGTGGAAAGAGTCGTTGTCTACAGGCTCTGGATCAGGGTGATGCTGGGGAGAGTGCTGACTATAGAATCCATGAGTGCCTGGGTTGTTACCCAACAAAAAACTAATGTCTGGGCAAGATGCCCTATGTTTGTCTATTTCTACTCCCCAAAATCCTTTTTCTACATGTTAGGTGGGAGTTACTGTACACACTTGGCCCTGTCCTATTTTGACACCGGAAGCTTGCCCCAGCAGCGCAAAAAAGCAGACCACTGGGATGAAGTCTCAGTATATTATCCAGTTGTCACTCAGGAGCCTCAGGAACCAGAGCTGTTGGGTTCCGTGAAAATGGATGCCTGTGTCACACACGCATTGACGCCACAGTGTGACAATAACATTGATTTCTGGTCACTTGATAAAATAGTTGCTGCTTCCTTTTTAGTGCCTAGCATAGCTTTAGCAAAAGCTTTAGCAACATTAAATAAATTAGGATGTTGGCTTAGAAAACAATAAAATAAAGTAGAGCAAAGTAGAGGAAAACAGGATGAGTTAGATGACAGCCAATCATGTAATAGGTTTAGATGTGTGAACAGTGTGTGGGTATCCCATGTATCCAATCAGTATTGTTGGTGTGCATGGTCAGCGGTCTATATAACTGAGGGATGTGTTGTGTGACTCTCTCTGATCACTCCGAACTGATTCACAAACAACTGCAGCAACTCCGTGACAACAGGCACAAAATTTCTGCATGCTTGGTTTAGAGGTTTAGGTATCACAGGATGGATTAAGGACTTGGTAAAACAAGGGATCGTCATTCTTTGTCTCGTGATGGTTGTATTAATGATTGTACCCTGTATGTTGAATTGTGTGAGCAGAACCATGGAAAAGACTGCTAATAAGGTCTGGATTGCCCAAAAGAAAAAGGGGGAATTGCTGAGGATTTATTAGCAAGGAATGGACATGTGAGCAATCCGGCCTATTTAGCAGAAGAAGCCTAAGCCTCAGTCAAGGACACGCAAGTGAGAAAAGAAGGGAGTAACTGAACGGAGCAGGCAACTCCTAAATGCTGAGAAGGATGTGAAAGAGACCACTGTACGCCACCGCATGCCGCCGCACGCCGCTGTACACAGCTGTACGCTGCTGTACGTCTTCTGCTTGCTTGCTGCATAATAACCAGTTAAGAGTGGGCTTAAACTACTTAGCCAATAATAATGCTACAAGTAGCAGAAACATAGAAGGGATGACTGCATCCTGTAGCTAATAAAGTGGCATTCACCTGATCATACTGGTCTGCGTGTGATTGTCTGGTATGTTCTCCTGCAGAGATGGAGGCAAAAGAAGGCCTCCTTCAGATCTACACCAGTAAACCAGGTTATTTCAGGTGTCAATATAGTCAGCAAGGTGTGTGGATTTGCCACTACCGGGTAGAGGTCTTCAGGTATCTTATTTATGGCCCGTAGATCCTGGACCACCCAGTATGACCCATCGGGTTTATGGACAGGTCTTCCCAGTTGCAAATAAAAATTTCAATTACTGCCCAAATTCCCCTTCCTCAGGGGGCACTGTTTAATTCTTACTGGCTGTTGTCCTTCTTTAAGTTTAACCTCACCAGACAGAGCATTCTTTGCTCTCCCAGGTACATCAGTGACCCATACCCTGGATATACTTGGTTCATAACCACATTATCAATTTATTTTCCTGTAGGAACACTAGTTAAGAATAAACCCATTATTTAAATATATTGCTGATCATTTACCTCCAGAGTAATTTATCCTTTTTCAAATTTAATTACTGCACCCAGGTGTTCTAATAAGTCTCTCCCCAGAAGTTCCTTTGGGGAGTTGGGCATGTACAGGAATCTGTGGATGCCCCATTGTTTTCCCAGTTTCTATTTCAAAGGTTCACAAAAAGATGCCTTTTCACTCTGGCCAGTCGCCCCTTTTACCATAATATAGCCATCCCCTAGAGGCATCCAAGCCCGATTCAAAACTGAATATATTGCTCCCGTGTCAACTAAAAATTCTACCTGTTTTTGTTCTTTCCCATGCTGCATTATAACCAGCGGATCTGCTAGGGCAGATTTGTCAGGTGCCCATCAGTTCCCTTTTGCATACGCCACTACACTTCCCTTCTGATTACCTCACCCCCATTCCTTCTTCCCCCGTTTTTCTGGGCACTCATTTTTCCAGTGTCCGAATTTCTTGCATAGCACACATTGGTCCTTGCCAAGCCACAGTGCCCCTTGTCTGGGCCCCCGACCTCTCCTTCTCTAACAACCGCTACTACTCTTCGCTGGTTTGTTTGGTTAGTTGTTTTTTTAATCCTCCAAGTTTCCACAAAGCCCCTATGACTCATACCATGCACTCGCACACAAAAGGGCCCTTTTACACACTTCACTCACCACTTAAAACAATAGTTAAACCTTCAACATAAGTCATACAATAATAAGCACAAACGCTTCGTTCGTCTCCAGCCGTTCCCCTCGTGGGGTTGCGGAACCGCGGATCGGAACTCCACACTCACTTTGCAGTAACACTGCGTCTCAGTCCCACACAAACACACAACATTAAGACTTAAAACATACATATTACAAAAACAATAACCAGACAAAACCAATAACCAGACACTCTATTAGCTCAGAGGGGTCTTATATTACTAGGTTATCTTATCATTTTCCCACCTAATTTTATACTCCAAATTTGACAGAAATCAAGCCCCCTGGCATTCCAGTTGATCCTCAGATAACAGGGCCTGGCTCCTGATGCTTTTGTGTGTCCCCCCAGCAACTGCCAATGTTACCCAAACAGTCATATGACAGTTCAGGAGGTCTGCTTGCCCTTTACCCACTTCTTACACAGTCATTAGTGGGTCCATCCTGGCTCTCAAAATAGGGATGCAGCAATGACCCCTGATTCACTCGATCTACTCCCAGGATCGCTAGCAGCCGCTCTATCGGTCAGCGAATCCCCAATTCCTTTAGGGTACCCTCTCCCATATGGGGACTGTGTCACTCGCCAGACATCTCCACGCGGTTGCGATTTACGGACAGTCCCAGCCATGCGTGGCGTCCCCTACGGCTTACTGGCCCCTTCCCAGTAAACGCACCGTGTGTCCGCAGCCGTATGTCAGGAGGTTGTTGTCTGCCCCCGCGATGAGCGGCTGAGAGTGGAGGCTCCTCCAAGGAATGTGCTCGGGGCGCGCCTGGGATGTCCTCTCCGCAGTCGATCTTGCAGCCAAGCAGAGGTCCTCCTGGCTGGCTCGCCAAACTGACTTGTGGAAATCAGACTCCACAACCAGGACAGTTGTCAGGTAGGTTGTTTATTCAGCGCTGGATGCACAGGGGGGTCGCCCCACCATAAAATGTGTGCGTCTCAGGCAGCCTCGTGCAGCTGTTTATAGAGTTAAACATTTAATATTCAGTAGGTTTCACACTGTGCCTATACATGTGCATTACCTGTCCCCGCTTCACATGCAGATGAGGTCTCCTCCCTTTTGAGCAGTAGGATTTTTACAGGGATGGACAGACCAGGTGGCTTGCTACGGATTTTTGGAGTGGTGTAGCTCTTTTGGAAGGTGTTTGTACAACCAAAGATGGAAGTAGATTAAACATCTCTTTCAGTATGCAGGCTTCTCAAAAGGTTAAATTTATTTTATTCTCCTGGGTAATGGGGATAATCAAGTGAGCCAATGGATATCTCTACACTTTCCAGTGTAAAGATCTTTGTGAGTAATGCCTACATCTGACCACTCATCTGTGCTTTCAGAAAACCATGGGAAAAGCTCTAGAAAACTAGACAATTAACTCCTAGGATACTTTTTTAAGCCTGATGTAGTAAACAGATTGAGCTTTATTTCTTATTTTGAGATAGGAAGGTGACAGACTTGATGCCAGCAAATTAATAACCATGCACTTTGCAGTCTGGTGCTGTGACCATGAAGGAGAAACATTCAGTATCAAACAGCATTGTCAGTATCACTGTGCAGTTCTACCACTGCAGAAAACCCAAGAGTAAAAACTTCTGTTTGCTCCTGCTAGAGACTGTCCAGTAAACAGCAGAAATAGCAGTTAAGGCTAGGCTGAATCATAGAATCATAGAATTGTTAGGGTTGGAAGGGACCTTAAAGATCATCTAGTTCCAACCCCCCTGCCAATGGCAGGGACACCTCCCACTACAGCAGGTTGTGCAGAGCCCCATCCAGCCTGGTCTTAAAAATCTCCAAGGATGGGGCTTCCCCCACCTCCCTGGGCAACCCGTTCCAGTGTCTCACCACCCTCATAGTGAAGAAATTCTTCCTAATGTCTAACCTAAATTGACCTCTCTCTAGTTTTAACCCATTCCCTCCAGTCCTACCACTGCCTGACAGCCTAAAAAGTCCCTCCCCAGCTTGCTTGTAGGCCCCCTTAAGGTACTGGAAGCTACAATAAGGTCTCCCCAGAGCCTTCTCTTCTCCAGACTGAACAATCCCAACTCTCTCAGTCTGTCCTCCCAGGAGAGGTGCTCCAGCCCCTTGTTCATCCTCATGGCCCTTCTCTGGACACGTTCCAGCACATCCATATCCCTCCTGCAATGGGGGTTGCAGAACTGGATGCAGTAGTCCAGGTGAGGTCTCATGAGAGTGGAGTAGATGGGGAGAATCACAAGAGCACACTGCTGGCTCTTGTTGAACTTCTCATCCACCATCACCCTCACGTCCTTTTCTTCAGGGCTGCTCTCGAGCCAGTCTCTGCCCAGCCTATACTGGTGCTTGGAGTTGCTCCGACCCAGATGGAGGACCTTGCATTTGGCCTTGTTGAACTCCATGAGGTTGGCAGGGACCCACCTCTCCAGCCTGTCAAAGTCCTTCTGGATGGCATCCCTCCCCTCCAGCGTGTCAGCTGCCCCACACAGCTTGGTGTCATCGGCAAACTTGCTGAGGGTGCTCTCAATGCCATTGTCCATGTTGCTGACAAAGATGAGGGTGCTCTCAATGCCACTGTCCATGTTGCTGACATGTTAAACAAGACTGGTCCCAGTACTGATCCTTAAGGGACTCCGTTTGTCACTGGTCTCCACTTGGATACCAACCCATTGACAGCCACTCTTTGGGAGCAACTATCAAGCCAGTTCTTTATCCACTGAATTGTCCACCCATCAAATCCATTTTTCACCATCTTGGAGACCAGGATGTCATGCGGAACAGTGTCAAAGGCCTTACTCAGGTCCAGGTAAATGATGTTGGTTGTTCTACCCCCACCTACTGATGTTGTGACCTTCTCACAGAATGCCACCAGGTTAGTCAGGCATGATTTGCCCTTGGTGAAGCCATGTTGGTTGAAGCCAATCACTTCATCATTATTCTTCTGCCTCAGTAGTGCCTCTAGGAGGATCCACTCCATGATCTTACCAGGCACAGAGGTGAGACTGACTGGCCTATAGTTCCCAAGTTCAGCTGCCTTTCCTTTTTTGAAGATGGGGGTTATATTTCCCCTTTTCCAGTCAGTGGGGACTTCACCGGAATGTCATGACTTTTGGAATATAATAGATAGTGGCTTAGCAACCTCATCCGCCAGTTCCCTCAGCACCCATGTGTGTATCCCATTGGGTCCCAGTCCTGAAGGACTGTCAAAGTCTCTCTGTTTAAGAGTCCATACAGAAAGCATCAAAGGAAGCAAAGAGAAAGCTGTAATGGACATGAATGGGATGGCTGACCATAAATGAAGGGTCTTTCTTTACATACATGTTGACTTTAGTGCCTCTTTTTGCAACTTGCATCTAAAACTTCCTATCACTCAGACATACACCAGCACCAGTCTTTCTTACTACAATGACTGGTGGTGTCCTCACATGCCAAAATTGGCTATCTGGTTTTGTAAAAATGTTTCCCTCCAGGAACATATATTCCTCCAGTTCTAAGAGGATGGAAAACTTGCCTTGTAGCATGGCAGAGGATTGGCATCTCATACCATCACCCTTTTCATCTGTAAACATCTAAATGCTTTACAAATGAAGTGGACCATGATTGTAGCTGATCAGAAGCGCAGAGGTTTTGTCCAGATTTCAGCACAGATGTAGGCCACCCCAGCCCTTATGTTCTGTGCCTGTGTAGCTGGTCTCCTAGCTGGGTTTCCAACATGTCCAGAGTCTGCATGTGACACCACAACTTTGTATGCTGCCAGGAGCACCCAGGCAGACTGAACACAGTCTGTCAGGCATCTGTGGTTGGAAGGTGGAAAAACTACAGAGCAGGCCCTGCCCTCCACAGTTCCTGGGGATTGCTCCAGATGAGGGGGACATGGAGGATTACAAGTTGCTCATGAGACAAATGGTGGCTGCTGATGCAGGGAAATAAGATGCATTTGTGGTTACTGTGAAACTGTCTCTGCTAAGTGAAATGCCAACAGTTTATTAGGAAGGAAACAGATCCCAAGCTGGGCAAGTTCAGGGCTGCAGCAAATGTTTTTCAAAGATTACAAAATGTGACTGCTGGAGCATGGATAACATCAGCCGTTCACAGCTCCCTCTTTCAAGCACGGATCTGTCGGGGCTTAAATCCAGCAGAATTAGCAGGCTGAGCCATTCTAAGGCTCAGGCCAGATAGACTGTTAGTTCAAGGACAAAAGTCTTTGACTCTGGTGATGTATGACTATTTCCAGATGAGTCTCCCTATATAACATCTGTCCGTAGAGGAAGATAAAGGCTTTTTACCCTGCTGAAATACTCTATAAAAGGTCCAGCATGAGGCCAGAGGAGGTCATGGTGGTGGGTTGGGATACTAATGGCCATTTATGTCCACTGTCTTTCTGACTGCAGACAGTTGTCAGAGGCCAGGGGTAAGGGCACAGTTCCCAGAATTCCTCAATCCTCATCCTGAAAAAAACAGGGAGGAAGGAAGAAGAGCAAGAGACAGGGCTTGTTTTCCAGCCCCAAATTCTCTCAACCTCTACTACTTACTATCAGAGAAACCTCATCCCTCCCCCATCATCTGAGAATAGATACCACAGATCCAGAGGGATTTCTGTGTTGGCCAATGAATGGCAGGGGCTGGAAAGGAATTAATACTGTGGGCAGATGATAGTTGTCTGAAAGAGGAAGATCAAGAAATAAGGGCCAGAATGAATTGGAAGCTGCTATATTTAGCCATGTCCCTGGGAAAATAAGCCTTTTGTAACCTAGGATCAAGGAGAAAGCATCTAAATCTCTGCCTAGGAAAAGCATAGCCTAGAAGAAACAGCAAAACAGTTGGCACAGCACCTCATCATGACACAGCTCTTTTTATAGGGAATTTTAGTATGTTGGTTGTCATTTTTTTTACTGTTTGATGAAATCCGAGTTACACGGAAGCAATTCAATGATTCACATATTTTTATACAATCCATGTTTGCTTGAAATATCTGATTTCAGCTTCTCACTGTGTAGGGTTTTGGTCCAATCCAGTCATGCAAATCCAACTGGCAATACTGCACCTACACTTTTACATTTTCCTCTTTGGCTCCGTGCTTGTGCTGTAACCGAATGTTTATTCTATGGCTGAATACATTTTTAGGGTATAGCAGGTAACTAAATTCATACTTCCCTCATCCTCTGAGCTTTCTTTGGGAGAAGATTCTGCTGCACATCTGAATGATCATTTCCACAAAACAGACTCTAGCATTTTCCTCCAGCCACACAGGGGTTCTGCAAGCTGCAATGTGATCCAGAGACCTAAGTGATTTTTCTCAAGTGAAATGTTTAAAAGTGTCATCTGTCTTTTGATTCTTGATTTATCAAAATAAATTTTTCAGAGTTGTGACTGAAATTTAAACTGCTATTTCTGCAGCTTGTTCAAGGTCTCTCTAGATCTTATTTTAAGGGGTTTTGAATTCATGGGTTTCAGAAAATGTGATTTCTCTCACCACAAATGGAGCTGCCTGCTCTTCTACCACCCAAAAGACAACTCAGTTGTAATTCTCACTGGGAGTGATGGCTATTTCAGTCATTCCTGGCTTTTTTTGGGACCTGTGAAATACCACCCTTCCTCCTGCTACTCCTACAGTCTTCAGTAACAATATTTTGCCCAGGTTACTGGTGAATCACCTCTTCCAATGAGGGTTCAATTTGTATCAGCAATTACATAAATCTTCATTTCAACTGTCATCTTTCCTGAGGAGGGATTTCATAAATGTGATGCAGCTTTTAGATGGAGGGAGGAGAGCCATGAGCCCTGATAGTCAAGGTTACTACATCAAGTGCACTGATGTGTTCAGTTCTGGGGACTTCACTCTTGGTATTTACATCTCCAGAGGTGAAGTGATGGGTCAGTGTTCAGAGGTGATCTCTATTCACCCGGTGCATTTAAAATTCTTGTTATCTCATTCCTAAAGTGATCCTGGATTTTTGAGACTCACAGGGGACATTTCCCAGGGTTCTGGGGAGAATCTACATAGAAAAATGTATGTCTGATGCTAAAGATTAGCCCTCTGCTATCTTCACTGGGTCCTGAGATGAGGAAAAGCAATTAAGGGCATTGATCACTGGGCCAGTTTCAAAATCTACCCTCAGGGGCCTGACCTACTTTGCACTAAGCTTGTTCACTGGCAGTTCCCCCCCAGCTTCCCAAAATAGCAGCATCCACAAGGACACTGCTGCTCTTCTCAGATGGAAGCAGGCAGCTGGTAAGGGTGCATGCATAAGTGCTGGGCAGATGTATCACAGCTGCCTCCACAACATGCATTCTCAGCCAGACCCAGAGCTGGCTGTCCCACTACTGGAGTGATTGGGAAAAGCTGGGCAAACCTATTCTTATGCATTTTCTTTTATTGTGTCAGGACAGATCTAGCCTGGAGCCCTTTAGAGACTGTAATGATGGGGTAATCTGCAGGACCAGATTTGCCACTGTTTTTTGAAGTGACTTACCAAAAGAAACAGTTGAGGGCAGCAGCTTTTGCCTCCAGATAGATGGAAAAATGTATTCCAGCCATTTCCAGGCGCAGAGCACAATACATAAGGCACTGGGGCAGGGAAGGCTTCTCAGTGCTAGGGGCTGGCTTTTCTTCCTCTCCACTTATGCAATGGGGCAGACACAGGCCCATCCCAAAAGGGCATCACAGGATGTACATCGGAGAGAAGAGGGGTGCACAAGTCCCCAGTCACGCTTTAGGTGTCCTGCATAGACATTTCCCTCCCTAGCAGCTCAGAGATACCTACTCATCTCTTTCCTCTTTCCTTCTGAAAGGCTGAAGAAATAAGATGTTCTTATTTTGTCCCATGAATTGCATGCACAGCACTTTCCATGGGTGAGATACTTTTTCCTATGGAGAGCAAAATCCAAACAAGAGCAACGCCTCTGATCGCAACCCCACTGATTTCTCTGCACTTTTTTCAGATGGGTGCAAGAAAGTAATGTATACTTTTCCCTGACAGAATTAGTCCTCATAATCACAGTATCTACTGGATTATTATTTTATGTGCATGCAGATAAGTATACGTATAAGAACGTGTACATCAGTGTTTGTATGTGTGGGCTATTAGGGGGACACAGAATTTAACTGACAACCAAATACTTATCTCTCCCCTGCCTTCTCCCAGTTGCCTAACATTAAAGTAAGCTGTCATATATCATTGGAATTTGGGATGTTAAAGGGATGTCATGACAAAAATAAGTACTTGAGGAGACCTATGTTCTGCCTCTGATATCCTGATAGCTGGGAAAGGCTCCAAGAAATCACAATCTCCTCTGAAATGAGATGCAACAATAAGGAGACAAAAACAAGCAAACAAACAAACCTTAAATTCTGCCCTCTGCTAAAATTCATAACTTTACAGGGTCTGTGTCTGAAGGTAATGTGGGAATCAAACTCCGTGAGTGCATTTGGACCTTTAGTAATGTTGCCACAAATGAGCAGAGCACAGGGCATAGCAACAGCAAAGCAAAACAGAAATCCTGATAACTATTACAATGAACAGGGACTAGAGAAAAAAATAGGTGGGGGGAAAAAAAACAAGTATGCTCTGCCCACATAACCTTGCCGGGATACACAGACTCTTAACTCCACAGCAATCATGGATCATGTATAAAGTGAAATTCTGTTTAAAGGGCTGCAAAGTGATGCTGGGCTGCCTGGCAGTCAAGACATTGGAGTGTGAGCCAAGCTGTGCAGCTTCTTGCTGCCAATAGCCTCAAGCAGACCTTGGGTTTTTTGTTCTCAGTGCCTTGGTTTCCCCATCCACAGAGCAAGATTATCTGGGAAACAACTTGGCAACCAGCCAGACTCTCAAACCTCAGAGCAGGCAGTAGGCAAGTGCAGAGGTGGAGCTTATACTGTTGGGGTTTTTTTTTGGTGGATATAAAAGGCTTAGATGAGTCAATACTAACCACAGTGCCTGGGACACGGATAAGGGAAGCTGCACAGAGAGTGGAAGGCAGTGCTGGCCATGAGGAGGTCAGCCCCAACTCTCCTGGAACTGATCAGCTTAATAGTGACTATTTGTGATACTCAGGACACCTGCCCAGGTGAGTGGGGCACAAATCCTACTGCCATCCCACTGAGATAGCCTGTTTCATTTCCCCCATAACATAAGGAGCTTAGGTGGGAGTGCAGGGGTTATGATTTTCTTCCTTTTATGCTTTCTTTTTTAATTCAGCTGCAAGTGGGAGGAGGATAAGGGGGAGGCTGAAGTCTCAGCAGCCACTTATAAAACTGCTGGCTCCAAACAAAGGTGTAGACCCTCCCCACTTACCAGTGGGAACACCAGGAACGGGTTGTCCCAGTCAAGGTTTTCAGTCCTGGTTACGGGTTTTTTGTTCATGGTGTCTAGGCCCATGCACTAAAGGATGCAGACCAATACAAATGATTGGTCAAGTGCTTGCTGGGTGTCAGGCATTGTAGCAGCCTGGGGATGCTGCACAACACAGTTTTCTGTCTGTATTCCTCAGGAAGGCAATAAGGGGTGATTTCAAACTGACCTTCTGTCATGAAATTTAGTAGAACTTTTCATGTCCGCAGATCTGTCAGTGTCATTTACTCTGCCATCAATACCCCCTCAGGGCACCTCTCAGCTTTTGTTTCATTAAGCTACGGTATATTTGTCATGCATGCAATGCCTTCTCTCCCCCTGAACTCCCCTGAAGCCAGAGAAATTCAATGTCTAACTCCTTTAATATGTGAGATCCTCAGTGTCATCTGTTAAGCCATACAACACCTCCAAACTCCCACTCTCATTGCTTTTGCTTGCACTGTTCCTCAGCTCCAAAGGGTTTGGTTTCCTCTCCAAGACATTTCATATCCCTAATAATCTCTATGAAAACTGTCTTCATTTCCTCAGATGTAAGATTAGTGGGACTGGGTGATGCTGACCGGCTTGCCATTCTTCAAGGATGCCCAGGGATCCCAGGTGCCTCTGGCCCAAAAGGGGAACAAGGTCTCCCAGGAGCAAAAGGTGAGGTCCCAAAAGGCAGCAATGAACACTGAGATAGGAGGTGGCTTTGCTGCTTTGGGTAGGGGAAGCAAGCGGGGACTAAATCAGTGGCTGGCCTGGCACTGGCTTCTCTGAGCAGCTATAGAGTTGAATAGGAGTGGGAAACATCCCATCTAGAGATGTGATGGACAACATGGAGTTGTCTTGTTTTCCCTGAGTCCTGTCACACATCTGAAGTGGTCCTGGGATGTGAAGTGTCATAACTAATTTCTTTCTTCTACAGTAAAAGCATCCATTTCTTTTCTGTATCTTTATTGAATTGTCTGGGTAGGAGGGAGGTTGTGATACTCTTGCATGTCTACAAGAGAATGGTCTGGGGACTGTACAGGCACCCCCTACCCCAGGAAGCAAGGGAGACAGAGGTCCTTCAGGGTTTCCATAGACAATTCATAGAGAAAGGTCAATCACATTAGCAGAGGAAGCAAAATCTGACTCCAAGATGTACAAAGCTCGCAGACATTCATAGATGAACTGCAAATTATGCCTTATGCTGACAGTACCAGTGTAGTGTAGACAAAAAGAAGTAAGATATGTTGCAAGATTGAATCTAATTAACAAACCTCACTTTCCTTGTTTCTCTGAAACCCAAGGCACAGCTGCCCAGGCTTCTGTTATCACCCCCTGGTCAGTTTGCACTGTGCGCATACAAATGGAGTCTTCCCTTGCAGGTGAAATGGGAGCCCAGGGACTCACTGGGAAAGCAGGACTGCCTGGTGCAAAAGGTAATGTGCAACATATTCCTCTGCAATGCATAAATCTACGCAAGTTCAGGACATACATGGGGAGCCTGGGTTTACAGAGATGAACTGAAGAGCTGGTCATAGTCCAATAAACGGCCCTGAAGTAGTGTAGGCAAGGCAGGATTTGGGGGTATGGATCTTTCACAGTGTGAGTACTAGAAACAGTGTCTTTAAGTGGGACCACATCACAGAGGAAGATACTACTCTTCTTCTCAAAGTTCCCCACTGACCCTTAGAAGCTCCCTAAAATCAGACCTCTCCCTACTCCTGCTTTAACTTGCCTCCACCATCACAAACCTCCCTAAATGTCCTGCTGCTCTGAGGAACTTTGGTGGTGCTTTGGCCAGAAGGATCAATGCAGTGACACAATCCTGAGTGCTTCCAGCAGCTTCCAGGCCTAGCCTTAGTGTGGCCATTTTAGTCCACTTGGCCAGAAGGATAGGATCAAAGCATCAGGAAACAGCTGTCACAGAGTGAAGCAAGGAGGTAAAGGAGGGTTCTTTGCAATGTGATGAGCCCCTGAAAAGAGGAAAATGTCTGCTGAGAGATGGACTTTCACTCCATCCAGGCTGTGGAAGCACATCTTCAGCAGGATGTGTGCTGAAGACATTAGAAAAGTGTCTCTTCAAGAGAAATCAGTTCCTAGCAAAAGGTGGCACCCAGGAACTGGGAAAACAGCCCCTGTTCATGATGAATATGTAGCTATTTCCTGAACAAGAGCACCCAAGACTTCAGCTTGAACTGCAGCAGGAGATGGATTCATCCACTGACAAAAGCATCTATTGCCCAAAATCTCACAGGTGCTTGACTGAAAACAGAAATCCCCACAAAATTCATGGAGGCAAAGCTGTGAATCCCCCCATACACTCCAGGGAGCAGCAGTTCACTCTCCCCTGTGTCCTGCTCTTCCTGCTGTTCCCAAGAGATGTTGATGATCAAGGGAGCAGCCAGGCCATGATGGCAGCTGGCATACTCAGCAGAGCACCATGGCTTTGCATCACTTGGGGAACCACAGTAATTCATTTGTGTGGAATCATCTGTGATGAGCATTTTCCTCTTGTCTTTTGCAGGAGCAGCTGGAAAGCCTGGCTTCCCAGGACCAAAAGGTAAATCATGCTGTACTGAATTTATCATGTGAACTCTTTGAGTTAGGCTTCCATCCTGTGCTACTCTGGAACAACACTCCATGTGGGTGCAACCATGGAGAAATAAAAGCATCCCACCAGGTACTGTATGGTGCCCCATTGTAGGTGCAGCACTGGCCTGGGTGGTGTGAGCAGCTCCTCTCCCAAACCAGCTGTTCAGCAACAGGGTCTACTCCCAGCTTGGATGTCTCATGCTGCTGCCAACCACCATCAGCTACAGAAACCACAGGGCTTCACATGTCCCAGCCTGAGGGACCAGACAGATTTGGGCAGACCTCTGACTTTCCCATGCTATAACAAAAGGCAGAGGCTCAGATGAAACTGTCACTCCTAGTGCCAGAGGAACGTTTTTTTTTCTACCAGTACTAGCAATGGGTAAAGGGAAAACAAGTGGTTTTGTTGTTTTTTTTTTCCTGATGCCATGATCCTGCATATGAGGACTGCTGACACCTGTCACTGAGCACTGTCTGCACTGCTGCTTCCCTCCCTAGAGCTTGGCCTGGAATGGCTGGGGGTCCGACACTGCTGAGTTGACTGGTTCAGCACATTTGCTCCAGCTGTCACAGCCACTCTCAAACCACTAACCCTCTGACAGCAGTAACCATTCCCCTCTTGGGGCTTTTGACCCTGCCTTCTCATGGGTGGATTTCCTCCTCCTTTCCACACCCGCCTGACCTGTCCCACACGTCCCAGTCCAAAGGGACTCACTGGCACAAAATATTGGTACCCAACTCTATGGGCTAGCCAGTGGCAGGCAGAATAGCCAAGTCTAACAGAAACACGTCCTGTGTCATTCTTGCCATTTGGACCTGACAGTCCCAAATCAGATGTTAGGGGAAAGTACAGATCAAACAGTCCAAGAGTGGCAAGGCTGCTGCTCCTTGTGCATCTACAATGTGTCCCACAACCCCTGGCAGCCACTTGTTGCACTTACTAGGCAACCTGGAGAGTTGCTGCTGGTGACCGAATGTGCCAGGTGTCACCACTGTGACTTGTGTTCCCACCTGCCATTGTCCCTCTGTACTCCCCCAGCTCTGTGCAGATGGGCCTTTGCTGTGCTGGTGGTTCTCCTCTGGTGGGCCCACGAGTGGCTGGGGCAGAACATATATTGAATTGCTCCTCCTGCCTGGTTTCCCTGTGCCTCTGTTCTGTGTGCAGGTGAGCTAACCAGCCCTAACATGACAACCCTCTACCGGTGCAGCAGGGTTTGTCTTGAAAAGCAAATGATGCCAAGTGATGGAGGAGGGAAGGGCAAGGTGTGGAAGGTGAAAAGCAATTCATGGTGTTGTTTGTCCAACAGGAACAAAAGGAGAGCCTGGATTTCCGGAAACATGGGGTGAGTTTCATCCTACATTCTTCGTGCTACCATTACCTTTGCAGAGCGTATGTTCGTAAACTCCCTGCACCAGAAGTCAGGACAGGCCAGCAATAAAAACAAAATCAGAGTAACACAGCAGGACAGAGTAAGGAAATATCTCTGTTAACCAATTTGTTTTCTCCTGTTTTCCAAGACGCAAGCACTAGAAACACCTCTGTAGACATTTTGCTACTTCAAAGGCAGTTATACCACCATGCTTGCAGTGGCAGCTTCAGCACATGCAGAGTCCATGTGTGTTAGTGCTCAGATTAACTTGAATGAGGGAAGGAAGGGAGGAAGGGAGGAAGATATTTGACTAATAATGAACAGGCCAAGAGGCCAAGTGCAGGACCATGTCTCTGTTAGGAAGGACATCCAGGCTGTCCACAAGACAGCCTAGTACAGCTGTGCATCCATTCATCAAATGCAGCACACTCAGAGCTACACCACCAGCACCACTGTCTCAGATGATCTCTCAGGGCTTTCCCCTGTGAAAGCCACAGACACAGCTGTAAGCTGGGACATCTGACAAGGACCATTCCTTGGGCATCTCTGAATCTGAGCCTGTCATCAGGTGTGTTTTTTCAGAGGAAAAATAAACTTACACATAATATATATATATGTATGCAAAAGTGCCATTTGTCCAACCCACAGGGGTTGATCTGAACTCTTTTCTGTATTACACCACAGCTGGGTGGTTTCCTGACTCCTCTCCTGCCAACTACCCGCACACTCTGTATGCTCCATATGTTCCTGAGCCTGGACAAATTCCTGGATTGTGAGTTTGTCATCCCACTCAGAGCACCTCTGTCACCCAGACCCTCAAAAGAGTCATACATGAGAGGAGTCTGAGCACCTTAGACCATCTCTTAGAAGGTGCCCATGACATATGAAACTGCAGTGGGGTTTGGCTCCCACTTAGATGTGCACCAGAGTCCTGCAGTGCAAGGAAACAGCTGGGAGGCTGAAGGACTCAAAGCCTCCAGCTTAGGGCAAGAGGCTGATGTGCTCCCTGGATGCACTGACCACATCATAACTCTTTCCATTTATTTCTTTCCCTGATTTGCACAGAAGCCAGGAACTGCCAGGAGCTCTTGCAGAAAGGGAAGATCCTGAGTGGCTGGTACACCATTTACCCTCAAGGCTGCAACGCCACCACCATCTTCTGTGATATGGACACAGATGGTGGAGGATGGATTGTGAGTAGGATGAGGAGAGGGAGGTTTGTGTGTCGCTACGGTGATTTTTATTAAGGCTGAAAAGGATAGAAACAAAAAGGAAAGAAAACACACACTGATACGACACCTGATCTTAACATCGGCAAGCCTGGGTGAATCTATGGATGTAGGGGATTCTCCCAGGAGATGTCTTTCAAGCAGGCTGAGTACCACAGATCCACTCCCTGAACATCAGCATACCATTTCCACCTTTCCTCCTTGTTTCCAAGGGCAGATGGAGAAGACGGGGCGGGGGGGGGGAGCAGAATTCACCGAGGCTCAATCTCCAGAGACCGACAGGAATGTCCTAAGGCAGGTGGAGCATTTGCTGTGGGTAAGCTGCTTTCGGACGAGGGTAGTTTGGTGGCGCTGAGGCTCTCCTTTCCTGCAGGTTTTCCAGAGGCGCTGGGATGGGTCAGTGAACTTCTTGCGAGATTGGGATTCATACAAACGAGGCTTTGGCAACCAGCTGACGGAGTTCTGGATGGGGAATGACAATATCCACTTCCTCACCTCACTGGGTAAGGTCTGCCTCTGTCCTGGGCTGAGGCCCTGAAAGTTCAAACCGTGTACCACACTTGATCATTAAAGGACTCAGAACTTCCTGCACCCATCTGAGGCCCCAACAATGAATCGTAAACAGCTGGAGGCTCTTGCAGCCCATTGCACAGAGGAAATTGCACTCTAAAGAAAAGGAAAACTAGAAGCTAGGGAAGAAAATGAGCTGTCTGCATGACCTGTCCTGGAGATAGGCAAACACATCTTCCTGCTAGGACTAGTTAGAGTGGCAGTTATCTTTTTCACACGCAGATTTGGAGTCACAGTTGTGTGCAGGACTCCTGGTCATGTAGCTTTCAGTGCCCACGAGTACCCAACATGAGACTGGAAAAAGTATTTCAAAGAAAACCTGTCAAAGGTACAGAAGGGTCTGCAGAAATTTCAAATAAATCATAATCTCTCAGATAGTAGAATCTCAAGTTAGCTCAGGGGTTCTTAAACCCTCCACCCTGAAATCCAGGTGCATACTCACCATCAGCCCTGCACCACTGCTGTCCAACTTCTCTTCTAGGACCCTGTGAACTCCGCATTGACCTGAGAGACTTTGAAAACAACTATTATTTTGCCAAGTACTCCTCATTCAGAGTTTTAGGAGAGTCTGAGAAATACAAACTCGTTCTAGGAGACTTCCTTGGGGGAAATGCTGGTAAGTTAGCAGTGGCACACTGGGAAAGGCTGTCTTCTAGTGCATTTCACAAGTGTTCAGTACAGTGCAGAGCTGTATCATACAGCTTCCTTGTACCAACTACATCTTGGGTCAACTTTTTAAACCTGACACCAAGTGACCTCTGGGTGCAGGAAAGGAAAGGGACACCCATCATCACCCACAGAAGTGTGACCCAGAGCTTTACTTACAAGACCAGTCACATGGTTTAGCAGCAAATGTGGAGCCTGGTCCTGAGCAGCACTTCATCCAACATAATCTTCTTAACAGCTCTGCAGCAGCCAGGCTAAGTTCTGCTTTTGGTTACAATGGAAGGAAATATTTGCCCATGGGGTTTGGCATTTCCAGGGCTTGGGTGTTGTTCAACACCTGCAGCATCAGCACTGCATCCCCTTCATGCCTGATGTTTTGTTTTTCTTTAAAAAGAAAAAAAATCATCTGCAAAATTCAATACTCCTCAGGCAGGAATGAGTGGAACCAATCTGACATACATAGTAGTGCTCTGGTCTTATGTAGCTTTGTACAGTGTGACTTTGTCGGATAGGCCAGACCTCAGTATGCCTGGAGAGAATCTGAGCAGTGCAAGAGAAGTGACACCCATGTGACTGCAAGGAGAACCTGGCCCACTGGATCCACAGGCATAGATAAGTTCTCCATGTATTTTAGCAGGCCTGGCAGAGCTCAGGATACTCTTCCTCTCCAGAACCAAGGAAGAAACCTGTGCAACCAAGAGTACATCAGGACTTGGGGAAGAGTGGCTGGAAAGTTGCCTGACGGAAAAGTATCTGGGGGTGCTGGTGGATGACTGGCTGAACATGAGCCAGCAGTTTGCCCAGGTTGCCAAGAAGGCCAATGGCATCCTGGCCTGGATCAAAAAATAGTGTGTCCAGCAGGAGTAGAGAAGTGATTGTGCCCCTGTATTCAGCATAGGCTAGAGCTTGAGTACTGGGGTCAGTTTTGGGCACTGCAGTATAAGACAGACATCGAGGTGCTGGAGCAGGTTCAGACAAAGGCAACAAAGCTGGTGAGGGGTCTTGAGAATAAGTCTTATGAGGAGTGTCTGAGGCAGCTGGATTTGTTTAGTGTGAAGAAGAGGACCCTGAGGGGAGATCTTATTGCTGTCTACACCTACTGGAAAGGAGGATGTAGAGAAGTGAGTATTGGTCTTGTCTCACAAGTCACAACTGATAGGACAAGAAATGGCATCAAGTTGTGCCAGGGGAGGTTTAGGTTGGACATTAGGAAAAACTTCTCTACTGAAAGGGTTATCAAAGATTGGAACAGGCTGCTCAAGGAAATGTTTGAATCACCATCCCTGAATGTATTTAAAAGCCATGTAGATATGGTGCTTAAGGCTATGGTGTAGCAGTCACCCTGGTAGAGTTAAATAATGGTTGGACTTGATGATCTTAAAGGTCTTTTCCAGGCATAGCAACTCTGTGATTCTGTAATACCCTAGGCTGCCAAAAGGTACTGACACTGTTCACTTGGAAGTGACAGGTAAGGCCCTGCTGGGCTGCCTGGGACCAGACAGCTCCTTTAGGACAAACACACATACCCCAGACTATGCGTTTTCACATAGAATTAGTGCATCTCCCAGAACTGTCACCCTGAAAACTGTAAGTAACAAACTGAAGTCTAAGAAAGACATTGAGGTGCTGGAGTGTGTCTAGAGAAGGTCAATGAAGCTGGTGGTGGGTCTGGAGAACATGCCTTAAGAAGAGCAGCTGAGGGAGCTGGGATTGTTTAGTCTGCAGAAGAGGAGGCTGAGGGGAGACCACCTCACTCTCTGCAAGTACCTGACAGGAGGTTGTAGTGAGGTGGGTGTTGGTCTCTTCTCCCAAGTAACTAGTGATAGGATGAGAGGAAATGGGCTTAAGTTGCTCCAGGGGAGGTTTAGATTGGATAATAGGGAAAATTTCCATATTGAAAGAGTAGTGAGGGTTTGGAAAAGGCAATGCAGAGAGGGGTGGAATCACCATCCCTGGAGATGTTCAAAAAATGTGTAGACATGGCACTTGGGAACATTGTTTAGTGTTCATGATAATGTTGGGTTGACAGTTGGACTTTGATGATCTTAGAGGTCTCTTCCAACCTCAATGATTCTATGATTCTACGATTTATAAAAATCTGTCTTGCATCCAGCAAGGCCCACGGATGCCCTGCAGCAGTGCACAGACACGTTAGGTTCCCTTCTGTGATCTCTACTGCAGTAACTGTCAATTTGTACACTCTGCAGGAGACTCCTTATCATACCACAAGGACATGCCATTCTCAACAACAGACCAGGACAACGACATGAGCTCATTTAACTGTGCCACAGAATACAAGGGAGCGTGGTGGTACAATGACTGCCATTACTCCAACCTGAATGGGATGTACTGGCTGGGTGCTCATGGGAGCTATGCTGATGGCATAAACTGGAAGACGGGTAAAGAATACCATTACTCCCATAAGAGAACAGAAATGAAATTCAGGCTAGTTTAACACTGCAAGAGGGTGTCTGACTTGCAGCAACGGGTGCCACTCAACAGCCAAGAGAAGACACAAAATACTGTTTGAGGGCGTAACTGAACAAGGAAAGATACTACAGCTCGTACCTTCAGCCTAAAGCAGACTTTTACAGACCAGAAGAGATGGGTGCTGGCTTGAGCTCCTGTAAGCACCAGACTCTCACCCTGGACTACCTCCAGCAGCTCCACAGTTACTGACAGCCCAAGCACCTTTTTCTGAAAAGTGCATTACCTTGATCTAAAGACCAAGTGATGGTGAGTCTACTGCTCCTCAGTAAAGCTCACTGATATTTTTACCCTGAATGGTGATTACTGGTAATTTTCAGTCTAATCCACATATATGAAGCCTCCAGTGTTCTTGCAGCCTCTTTTTTCTTTTGGACCCAAAAGCCATCTGAAAGGCACTGAATTCCCAACACCACCCCCTGCTTCTCCCTGCAGGCAGTGATGAAACCACAATGTAGCATGGAAAGGAGTGAGCTTCCAGCACAAGCCTGTAAGCACTGCCACTTCACTCCTTCCCTCCCCACTGCCTCACACAACATGTGCTCGAATACCTCAGGTGGGACCTCAGCTCTTGGAACCACAATAGCCACCCAGCACTTCCCACAGTGATGCATCTGCAGCTAGGCCCAGAGTCAGCTTCATCCACGTTTCCAGGGCACATTTCTAGATCTCATGCTTTTCTTCAGCTGCTGTGGACCAAGAGCTGGATACAAAATAGTCTGTCTAGCAACATGTCTGGTACCAAGACATGAGAGTAGTCCCAGGTCAAGCCTTATACAAGTGAAGATTATGTAAATCACCAGCAGGTGCCAGTCTCTTCCATTTTGCCTTGTTTCCAGCAGCATTTAAAGATGGGCCATCTACTGTCAGATGGAGACAGGTCATCTAGTTCATGTGATGTATTTTGTATTAGCAGGACTGGTTAAAGGGTGTCATTCTTCTTGGACTCCTGCTCCAGGACTTCTCCACACAGCTGACACAGAGGAGAAGAGCCTAATGCTAACTCTTCACTACAGCGACAGACCAGAGTCAGTGGAAACAGTATTTATTTGTGTTATTTTCCTAACAGTGCCAGGTCTGTCACACTACAGGTTGCAAGGGACACTCCAGCCCTACAACACTGTATCAAAACCTTGTGTGTGAGAAAAGAGGCCACTCCACCAGCACACTGCAGCAGGTAAATGATGTGCTAAGAAATAAACCTGAGATTTTGCATCTCCCTAGTCGCTATATTCTGTCCCTGCTCACTTTTTCTTTTTGGGTACATGAGAAAGAGCATGTCTGATCAGACAGGCATATACTGAAAGGCCCGTAGTCACTTCTTCATCTCCAGTTCTGTTTTGAAAGGGCCAATCCTAAAGCCTAGAAATGACAGAGCGTCTCCAGACATTTCCGTTGCTGCAAACAATAAAGTGAGACTGGGTGAGTCAACAAAGGAGTAGAGTTGTGGGAAACCTTGGCTGGACTGAGGAATTAGAATGCAAGTTTGATACCGACCTTGAGCAGATAACCATGGACCCTTGAAGAGGCCAGCAAGTCCTGAGAAGAGGTGAGTAAACAAGAAGCTGCCAGACTGCAAGTAGAGAAAGCTTATCAAGGTTACAACAGAGAAGAAAGTCATCCAGTCATGAACGGTTGGTCTTTGTTTGACCCAATCATATATGGATGCATATTCTTGGGGAAGATATAAAAAGACTCACTAAAACAATAAAGATGGCTTTTTGCTTTTTGCTCGCAATTCAGTGTATGTGGTGTCTGTCTCAACAGCGACACGGAGTGGGCCAGGCTATAGGGCGCGGGTAAAGGACTTGTTTTCTGCTCTATCAGGGAGCCAGACATATGATGAGAGGCTGGAAGCATCTCTGATGGCTTGTTGATGCATACCCATCTGAAAGCAAATGCAGAGCCAAAACAGTTCTCTCAGGCCAGCGTCCTGGCCAGATCACGGCTCCCTTCAGTGTTGTGGTTTAGGGTCAGGGCGGCCCCTAAGACCCAACAGACGCTCTCTGTTAACCCCCTCCCTCCCCAAAGGGAAGAGAAAAGGAATAAGGGAGAGAGACTTAGTGATTAGAAAAGGAAACTAGAACAGC
>JANHFX010013473.1:4543-18061 GCA_027560015.1 Chloroceryle amazona | reverse complement strand
CCCAGGGGCGCTCCGCCTCTCTGACCCCGCCTCTCCTCGCAGGCCCCCCGCGGGACGGCCGGGCTGACGGGCGGGCCTGGGAGCCGACTCACGCCGGGACTGCGGGCCAGTAGCCGGCCCGTAAGCCAGGGCGTGTAGTGCTTTCTGTGGTGTGCTCGTGCAGCAACGGTTAGTGCACGTGCCAAAAGAAGAAACGCTCGTTAAGTAGAAACCCCATTTACAAAATCACGTTCGTGAAATAAAACCAGGAATGACACCGCTGTGAAACTTACCTATTGATAGTGATGTCAAGGAGCGCCTGGATGAGGTTTGAAACATGGAACACTGCAAAGTTCATTAACGCTGGAAGAGACTGGAAACGTTTCCTGAAGTTAACTTGAGATGAAAAGCCAAACCTGCCGAGTAGCTTTTCTTCAGACATACCAGAATTAAAACACTGGGCCATAAACAAGCGTGAGTTACTAGGATACCACGACTCACACTTCCACATATCAGAGGCTTTGTCAACAAAGCACAAAAAGATGTCAAACATAACAACTTTTCAAAAACCCTCCTTTCATTTTGAGGCAGCTGCCTATGAAATAAGCAAGATTTTGGGCATCACGATTTTGAAGTATTTAGTCAACATTTGTTTAGTGGAAGGTAGACCAAACCACTCAAGTTTACAAACGAGTCACCTCATGAATATCAGTAACCTCAGCTGCTTATTTTCATGAACTTGAAGGAGCAGCAGAATAGAATCTTTAGTTAAGTATTCAGTGAGAGTCAGAGTAATAGGAAAAAAGTGAACTAAAAACTTTCACATACAAGTAGTGCATTCAGACTTAGGTTCTGGTGATACTTTGAGGAACAGGAGTAGCTTTTAAACTCTCAACACCTGGTGTGAGGAGGGTGGTTCTAGTCATGAAATATGTAACAACCATGCGTGAATAATGTTGGCTAAGACTTCTCTTTCAGCTCTGAGTCTTTAGTTAAATGTGGCTTCAT
Source organism: Chloroceryle amazona (assembly GCA_027560015.1). Taxonomy (NCBI): domain Eukaryota; kingdom Metazoa; phylum Chordata; class Aves; order Coraciiformes; family Cerylidae; genus Chloroceryle; species Chloroceryle amazona. The sequence continues at coordinate 17,074 of JANHFX010013473.1, read as the reverse complement.
ACATCCCTCTTGCAGTGTTTTTGATTATATGAAACCAATAAAAGTTACAAGTGGAATAGAAAATGAAAAGGAAGAATCTGAAGTTAGACTTTGCTATATATTTAGAAACTGAATGAAGTAGACACATTTTTGAAAGTAATGTCTACAGAGGTTACTGTCATTGGCCCAAATATTATGTTTGAAGTCCTGGTTTCAATATGTTGCCTTTTGTTTTTACTAGGTCCTGCAATAATAATAAAAAATCACTTTTAATGGGCAAGAGTGTGTTCTGTTTTGTTGTGGGTTTTTTTTAATTACATTCCATTTAAATATTTACAGTGTTTTGAATTTAGAATTCATACACTTAAAATGCCATCTTGAATGGTAAGAAGTATCATGCATATTTAATACATGCAATACATACATTTCATAAATCACTTTTATTTACAAAATACCCCATTTCTCATTCACATCTAATAATATAAATAAGGTTGATAATTAAAAAATGGCAACAGTTGCTTGAGACAAATAGACCTGAAAGCTTTTCCCCACATTTCCCATACAAATACATATTTGAAATAAAAAAAAAAGAGAAGTTTAAATAATAATAAAAAAAATACAGCTAAAATTATAAGCTGCCCAATATTTATAAGAGTTTCTTCTTATCTTTTACCTACAGGATGTAAAGCACAACCAGTGCAGAGTCTAGAAGTAAAAATAAATATGATTTAATAGGAGACAGGAATGTGAGATGATGAAAGGCAGCATGACAAACTGAAAATAATAACATGTTACTGTACATAGCATGCTAATCACTTTTACATTCCTTCTTTCCTAGGAATCCACTAGAATTCAGTAGATTGGCCATAATATTTGCCACAATTTCTCAATTTTCATGAAGATTTTAGAAGTAGGCTTTCTGTTCTGCTTTGCTTTTCTGCCTCTTTTTTTGTTTTGTGTCTCTAAGATAGTACTCTCCTTTGCTATTCACTGCTTAAAACATTATTCATGTTTGTGAGAGCTCTGTTTTTGTTATTCTTTTTTTTTCTGTAGTGGTGTAAATTTAATGGGAGATGCTGATCTGATCATGGAATAATCCATTTTACCTCCCTTTTATAGGATAAGAAATACTGTTGTAGTAGAGAAAAAAAAAAGATAAAGGGAGCTGGCCATTGGCTTTTAAAAACAGATGAAAGTACTAAAATTGTCTCTGGAGGCAAGTGTTGTTTGTCTTACAGTTAATATGACAACAAAGGAAAAAGAACCCTTTTGATTATCTTAATTTTTACTACTTTCTTTTACTGGGTTGTTACAGGAGAAAGCACCATACTTGGACGTGAACTTTTTCCCATATTTTCTTTGTAACACTCCACGAGTATTTATATCTATACATATGTTTATTTAAGGGAATATTCTCTTTTTATCAGTTGACTTTATAGTTTTTATGCTTGACAGAATGCATTATGAATAACATAGCTTTAAACTTAAATACTAATTTAAACATCTTTTATTCTTCATTGTTAAACTTTTCTTTGGAATAACCAAAACCAGAATGAAACCAAAATACTGTTAAATACAGGAAACTAAAAATCTGTAAAGATTGTTAAGAGTGTACTAAGTATAGCTACTCACAAGAGCCTTGAGTAATACTCACACTCATAGAAAAGATAAAATACTAATACTGTAAACATTTTATGCTGATACTGTCATTAGGTAGTCTACAGAAAACAAAAGGAAAAGCATAATACTGCAAGTAAATATCCATCTTAAGTAGAGCAGCCAAAATTAGTAGTCACCCATAAAAATACCAACCAAATTTGCAAACAATCATTTTCATACCACAGGAGTTGCTATAAAGATTAATTTGCCAGTGATTAATATTACAGGAAAACCATTCATAGCAGGATTTGGACTGTAGACTATTAAAGCAAGAAATGATGAAGAATAAAGTAAATATCCAACTGCCTCACCAAAAAGAACAGAACATAGAATGATGCTTTAAATAGTAAATTTATTACGTACGTGTGGATAGGCTTTAGCTTTGTGTCCATTCTGTTATCCAAGGACAATGACACCAATTACATTTATTCATAATGTCCTAAAATGTTTGACCTTTTCAGACTCTGTAAAGTATTACTTTGCCTTTCAAATTTGTTTTGGTGTTTCACTGGGCATGCCATTTTATTTTTTTTTAAAGTACGTATCAATTTTATTTCAAGTTAAGTATTTTGGACACTTTACATGCTGTGCAAAACTGAACTTACGTCAGATAGAACTATCACCTTCCTTCCCCATCTGTAACTTCAGAAGAAGGAGTCTGTTTTTTATAAAGCTTGTAAACACATTTAAGAACTACTGGAAACAACTGTGAGAAGGTGTGGTTCAGAGAAATGCTTCACGAATTGGTATCAATCTATGATTCCAGTTTAGCAAACTTCTGCAAGCTTTTGAGTCTAAACTTATGAGTCCTATGATGAAATGTTTTGCTGAATCAGTTCAATTCCCTATCTTCATCACTGGTAGTCTGTGAACCTTAACAAAGGATTTTTGTGTGCTTCATTTTTGCATGTGTCTAATGAGTATAATAGAAGCTTGCAAACTGACAATGGTATTTTGAAGATTTTTTACCGTTTGAAGACCTAAACTTGATGAGTACTGATCTATTTATTTCAGTTCCTTGAATTAGATGAAATCAACTCTCTACTGTTTTCTCTTTGAGATTCTGGGATCCTTTCAGAGATAGATGTCCATCATCCCCGCTGGTCTCCCATTTCTCAGTTGGACACACTTTATGATGGCATTATATGTCTACAAGACTGCCTCGTGTTCCAGGACTGCTTTCTGATGCAGCAGAGCTGTCTTTTTTGTAGTGATGCAAACATTTATTACACATGACATACTTTTTTAATATGTGTTTACTCTGTATTTATCTACTTAGCAAGTAATTCAGAAAAGGATTGATATATTGAAAGTAGTGGGAGTTTAGGCTTCTGGTATCTCTAGCATATTTGATCTCTGGAAACACCAACCTCTTCATTCATTCACTCATTCATTCATGCCATGGTATTATCACACCAGTGGCCACATTATTATCACTAGTATAAAGAAAAAAATGCATCTGAAAAGCCTTTTTAGTGATATTGTTTCTACCATTTCCAAGTGACACAAAGACTTGTACTGTCTGAACTACCTCCTGTGTCCAAGTTTGAACAACACACACTGCAAGGAAGACGGCTGGAAGAACAGGCTTAGTCCAGCACCTGCAACAGCAGTGCTTGGAAGTCACCAATGAACAAAGTGGCCTCTAGTCCTCTGGCATCTCCTTTTCACTGAGGAAGCGGTGAAGAATGTGCTTCTGAAGACCTTGCTGCTGCAGCTGCTCTGCCCATGGCTGACTGGAATTTCATGGGGAAGGGAGGTGACCTCAGGCTTGTGGAACTTTATAATCATACGGGATAATCAACCATGGGTATGAAATTTTCAGATGTGGGGGAACAGCTTTTGAGGGTGTCTCTGAACTGGCTCCATTCCTTGCACATTACTTTGGAATCCATACTTGTGTTCAAAAGAAAAGGCACTGCCTTGTGGAGTCTTGCAGCCCTCAACTCCTACTAATCAGTGGCTAAACAGCTTTGAATAGACAAGTCCACTGTGGGAAAAACAGTGATCTAAGTCCTCACGGCCGTTTGTGAAACACTTTTTGTTTGAATAATGGTTCCAGTGAACTTAGTCTGTCCTTTGGTCCTTTTGAGTTCCCAGAAAGCAAGAGAATGTCCAGTGTTCATCTTAAGACACACACACGCAGAGTGTTCAGTGTCTTTGAGAAGACTGTCCGCTTTTCTTTAAATTTAATAACTTGTGTCTCAGTGATCCTCTTGTATTGGGTAGCAGTCTGGAGGTTAGCAACCTCCTGGCACTGCTGCTGCATTATACTATTGGTTTTGTGATACCTTTGTCCCTTTCTTATTAACAAGTTACTGAATTTCTGAGAGTTTACATGTTGTTAGTGGATTTCTGAGATGTGAAAAGCATTTTACAGAGAAGGAAAGATAAAGAGGTTGAACTAGACCATAAAAATAAGATAATAAAAACAAAACAAAACAAAAAGGTTCAACAATGGGGAAGAGTAACAGGAAAGAAATAAGCACAACAAATGTGGATGGTTGAGGAAGGATCAGCAAAGTTCCAAGAAAGAGACAAATGCCCCCATGGATTTGGCTCCCTAGAGCATCAGATGGATTCACGATGTCGGAGAGCTCTAACCTGCTTAAGAAACTCTTACTCACATTTGTTAGGTACAAGCTGCAGGACTTTGCAATGGCGTAGTCCCCATGTGGGTTCAGACTCCTCGAGCCTTTGAGTGGGTCTGGAGGGACACTGGGAGGTGAGGAGGAATTCCTGAGATTCCAGGAGGAATCTAGCTCATGTACACCAAAACTGCTTTGAGAAATGAATACTGACTTACGGTGGATGAGAGTAACTAAGGGACTGGCATCAAAGCTGCATCATTGTTCTGTATCACCATGCTAGGTACAGCATAGTTTCTGTTGACAGAATAACAGCTATGCAAAAGAACAGGACTCTCTGGCTTTTAGATTTAGAGAACTTTTAAATGATTCAGAATCATTAAATTTCATACATTTTTAGTCTATGAAAACACGCATCCTTCCACAACTGCCTCAACACAAGTGGGTGTAGCTTGACATACATAATGATTCAAATTAGCAGTTTGACCTGTTTAGGCAGACTGAGCAGAAATGATGGCACTATGCACATATATATTTTTTTCAACATAGATCACAGTTAGATTTTAAGATTTTCAGCAAAAGAGCTATGTCACATTTATCTTTAGGGTATTTAGCAGAAGTGGACAATCCTGGTAAATACTACTAAAGACTGGAGATGACTAACTTTTTACTGTGTTTATATTAATTTGTAAGAAAGCCTGAGGGGAAAAAGGGATGAACCAAAGCTAAATCTAGATATGGAATAAGGTCATAATAAAAAATATGTCCTCCAGGTTATTAGTGACTAGGCCTGGATTCTTACAGGTTTGTCGAGCTCCCATTGATTTTATTTGTGGAAATGGGTGCCCGAATACCTGTGAAGACATAAGCTGTAGAACTTTAAAAGGAAAATACTTGAAATGCAGTCCAGATGAAGGGCAGATGGGAGCTCTGAAACTGTTGAGTTGGGGCTTCATAAAAAAGAAAACTGGTGGCTTCAGGTAAGAAAAAAAAAAGTCTAGGTAAAAAATGAGGTCTGTAAAGAAAAGAAAGGCAGGCAGAATGCCTGGGAAACACTGGTGGAGGTACACTGGAACATGGGATCAACCCTCAGGAAGAACAAGAGGTAGGAAAAGCTTTGCTGAATCACACCAGGAAGAAGAAACATACAGGTAGGAATGTAGAAGTGGTAACATAATGAGTGGATACACAAATGTGAAGTGGATGCTCCAACACGTCCTGACACCAATTTTCAGACTTAAATGTGAGCAGAGGAGCCCCCCTTTTTTTTGTCTTCTTGTCAGCAGAGAGCTCAAAAAGAGGTTTTTGGCTGCAGACATGACTGTTTCATTAAAAATAAATAAATAAATAAAAATTTAGTGCATTCCTTTCAAATTATTTAATGGCTTGGAAATCATTGAACATGTAGAAGACCAAAGTTTACTTGTCTTCACTAAACAGAACAAGGACTGAAATTTGGTTTACTACTTTTAACTGACTACTCCAACTATCGACTACTGGCTTTTCTAAAGGATGTCCCTATTATAAGTTTTGTGACATTCTGTCCTGACTTGAGGAGCTTCCCAACAAAAAAAATATTTGAAATTGGTATGTTTTGATTGTGGTACAGCAGCACTTCACAAAAGAAAAAAAAAAGTTCATAAAATTCCTTAACATCTCTTCCTGATAGAGAAACCACACCAACAGGCTATCAAGCCCAACTATTTCTTGAATTTATTTTCATTGTAGAGGTTCAAAAAGTAGAGCACTCTATAAACCATTGAAAGATGAAGAGCAACAGGGAAATATGTCAGTCACAGTTCACAATTAGTCTCCTTAATAGGATGGTAAACTATGGTTTCCTATGCCGTGTCTCTGAAGAGCTTTTAACTCAGACTTTTCAAGCAGTTGCTCATCATGTCTTTATCTGTACCTGAAATAAACCAGCACTGAACTACGCAATGGCTGTTTGCCATTGCCAGAGTAACTCTGACAGTGGAATCGATGGGTAGTGGTGTTTTACCTGCCAGGTCTGCGGGCAGGGCAGGATTTTCTATCTCCTCCCACTCCCTTTTTTTCTATATTTTTTCAGTGTATAGATTTTGTTCTAATCTATAGCGACCTCAATTCTCTGCATTTTCCACATGAAGGAGGGTGGGATGCTTTTGTAAAAAATTAGATTTACATAAATTCTGAGATGAACCCTTTGTAGCTATATGATGGTGCAATGCCATGCAAGTCAGTGAGGATGTGGTGATACAATGCGCAGATCTGCCCCAAAAACTCAAGGGAGATGCTGTTAACACCAACAAACAGATGTATTTTCTTAATAATTATTGTTTCAAAAGCAGACTTACAGTAAGAATTGTTTTTTATTAGAGAGACTGGTTCTCAAACAATACTTAAATGCATTTTTTTTCTTGTCTCTACTTTTTTGCTGTTTGTTCCTTATTAAATTTCCACTTGACTCTTTTTTTTTTTTTTATTTGCTTATGAGAAATAAACATAGGCAATGGTATTTTTTATTAGTGACATATTTTTTATTAGTTTCCGAGTGGGATACCTCTACCTTGTAGATATATCTCCTTTAAACCAGTGGAAGAATTATGCTTAGGTACTTCCTAGACAGCAAAGCTATGGGTCACAAAGCTGAGCTGACAAAGACAGACAACAGTGAAGAACAGATGATGAAGGCACTGGCCCTACTAGTGTATTTTGCTTTAGTTGCCTAAGCCATTACAGTTTGCACTGACACCGGACGCACGGGTGAAAGCGACACAGTTCGTATTTCCAGTGATAAGTGTGTTCAGTTCAGCTGAATCATTTGATGAATACTGATGCGCTCCTGGTTGTTCTGATAAAAAGAAATAGTAATCACTTTGCTTAAGCCATTATTGAATGTAGTCTTCATTTGTATTTGTTTCAGTTGATTAAGACTAGAGGCACAGCAGAGGTTACGGCATATATACTAAATTAAGATCTGACTAGGGAAGTATAGCAAAATAGCTTTCACAACTCTTTTCTTCAGTTATATATTCTTAGCTTAAATTTATAATCCCCTGTAAAATCTAGTGAAGCATGTAAAATGCCTCTTAAATCAACTTCAAAGCAACTTTATTTCACTTTTTTAGGTTACTAAAAGTGAAGTATCACAAGTAACGTGAATTTTAATCTGAATTAATTATGGTATGAAGGCACTATTAATGTAACACTATGGCTGGATGTTTTATGCAACTGAGAGGCAGGAGCATCAATTCAAGACACAGCTTAAGTACTGAGGGTATTCTGTCTTTCCGAATTAGTAAAATATATTTTGCATTTCTATAGAAGTTCAATCATAAGAGGTTAAAAAAATTGGCAAACATTACATTTTGGTAAAGTTTAAGGAAGGAAAATAATATTAGTAAACGTCTTGTTCCAGACCATATGAGAAACTTAATCAAGAACAACATAAAACCAGATGATCTGACAGATCTTTCACATGCAACAAAACTTTATATTAAAAATTTTATTAAACATTTGTAAAAGATGCTGTAAGGCCTAAGCAGAGTCTCTGGATCTTGTTGTAAAATAAATGATAAAATCATCCTTTAATGCTTACCTGTACAACTACCAAAGAATGGTTAGCAAAGTTCATGTGTGAATTATTGAGCTGAAAGGTGTACCCAAATTCAAATCCACAGCATTATGGGACCTTCCACATCTTTCATACATTGTAGAAACCTTCTATTGATTTGGTCTCAGGACACAGAAGTCCCTACACAGTAGTAGCCTATTAAAAACTACTACAGACAGCAGTGATGTCTCATGTGGTTTTGAAAATTATTTTTCTTACCTACACTGCAGCATTATTATAAAGAGACAAAGTTTATTAAAAATTAAAACCCATCACTACTAAATGTACAGTGGATTGTAATTATGTACATAAGGTTGCATCTGAAATACTACATGTTGTGTAATTCCTGGGCGGATGTTCAGTTTTCTGTTGAATCAGATAAATAATTTCCTTGGGGAGACATAGGTTAGAGGATAATATGCTTGTTAAGAGCACTACAGATTTAGCTACACTTTGTAGATAAACAAAACCAGCAAGTTCTCTGTGGCCAACCAGCTGGATTCCAGGAGATTCACTTTTTAATAAAGAACAATTTTTGTATCATTAAATACTTTACTCATGTAAATACAATACTTTCAATTTTGGCAATGCAGGATTTTAGTTCTAGTTGACCTGGGACAAACGCCTGTACATCTAACTTCAAACACTGCCAAGGAGCTGAAGACTTTCACTTTAGAAACAGGATAATTAAGTATGAATTGTGAAGACATCCTGGAGAACTAAAACTACAGAATTAAGGAATTAAAGTTTTACTTAAAAGAGGGGGCTATAACAACATGTGCTCAAAAGTTAAGCAGCAATATTCCTTACCTTTCAAGACTTCTGTCCAGGTTCAGTAGAACTGGCTCAGAAAAAGTATTTCAAAAGCAAGAGGAGTTTAAGTCCTATGATGAAGAACTGCACATTCCCAGCATTTTCAGCAACTGAGGCTTCTCGTCGCAAAGAATATTCTGCCTATTCTGCTGCTTTGCTGTGATAACTTATTCCCATTCTTTCAGCCTCAAACAATAAAGTGATGTCACAGCAAACCTTCTGGTTATGAAGTAGATGTAAAATGGAGAAATCAAGACGTTGACAAACAGGGTGGAGCCAAATCCATTCTTCTCATGCCAAGAGAGTGTCAATTAAAGATTTCCATTCTTGTTCTCCTGACTGCAGAGATCCACCCAGTGTTGTAAATTGGTACTGAAGTTGCAAAGCACCCTGTTGCTCTACACAACACTCTTAATCTCAGAAGAGATTGTATTTTTGACTAGCTGTGAAGAAAAAAAAAATCTTAATCTGTGGAAGATATCTGTATTTATTCGCTAGCATGGTCATAACAAAAATAAAAAAAACCTTGTTGCTCTGCTTTTCCACATAAATCTGAGATACTTCAGTTTTGGGAAGTCTAGGACATCACTATAACAAGAGGAGGTTAGCTAAACTCTTGCTACATTTGGTATTTTTTCTTGATGACATAAACATTGGGTAATCTGAATGCAGAAAGGAGAATGACTTGGATTCAAACAAAAACTTTTCAGAAGAAATCTGAAGACATAAATAAAAAGTGAGCATTTGTAACATCCATGATTATTTTAGTAGAATGGATCATGGGTTTTTATATAAATTTTGCATTATTCTGTCTTGAGACTTCACCCAGCCTGCTTTTATGTTACTTATTTGAGCCTCCCACCTGTAAATCTGTTTAACTATCTGGAATTCATCTTACATGCTTAATTTATCTTATGTCAGCCACTGATTTAGTTCTAATCCTTAGGCACACTGGAGCTGTTTCAGTGTTTGTGAGAAAAGTGCTTACATTAAAAAAAATAAACAACTACTTTATTTTTTGTTGTCATTGTTGGTTTTGTTTTGTTTTTTTTCTTTTCTTCCTAAAGATTAAAACCCAAAAGAACTTTTATCAAAGGCTTTAGATTTCTGTCTTGCAAACAAGGAACTCAAGAACTCTTCCAAAGTCAGTGCCACCAAACAGATAGCTTCTGAATGTAAAGTTCTCTATAATCAGGCCACTAGTAGCTGCTGGCTGATGAAACTTTTGCAGAAATAGCTTGATGCTCACAGATTCATTATCTTAGGACACTTGTGTTTTATATATAAAAGGTAAGTTCATCTTATCTAATCCACTATTCTATTAATTAACACAAGGACATTTCTGCTCCGTGTCCATGCTCTGAAGTCACTTGACATTATGTGAACTAAAACAACGAGCAGAGAAAATTCTCTTTCTCCATTAACTAAGAGAGAAGACTTTGGCAATAAATTTATACTGCTAAATAAATGAATAGCACTTGGGCGCAGTTCAGGTGCTGACCTCTCCAGAATTGACACTAACTTACTCTCCAGCTGTATTTGGATTGCTGCAACAAGCTGTTTTCAGGAGGTCCCTCGAGAATGGGCTAGTCCTAAACACAAGTTGGCCATGAGGTCAGGGATTGGGCCCAAGCCCACTTAATGAGCAGCACAGGCCAAGTAAAATATTAGCCTTCTGTGTTTTAAACTGGTGCCTTTGTTGATATCATCCTCTTCATGTCTGTTTTCATGTCAAGCTAAGGTTCTTGAACATTCCTGAAGATAGTGTAAATAAAAGATGTTTGGAGCTGGACAAAACACTTCAAATTCTTTACATTACCTACACACACATAGTGCAGATTAGGCTGACAAATAACAGTAAAATGCTGCAAGAAAAGCTGGGAAAAAAACCCTGCCTTTCTCGGCTGATATGAGAAGATATCCAATGGAAAAAAAAAAACAACAAACCAAACCAAACCAAAAGAACAACAACAAAAACTAAAACAAACAAAAAACCCCAATCCCAAGCAAGAGAAATCACAGCTGGTTTATTTGTTTAAAAAAACCCTCTTGGGTACTCTGGTCTTGGGTCATCCTTGACTGTTGCTATCCCCCACCCTGTTGCAGCCCTCTTTTTAAAAGAGACATCCTACCATATTTCGAACTCGCACTAACATATTTTCCAATGAAAATGACTCCAGACAGCACTCAACATTTCTTTTGATGTTCTGTCCCTAACCCTGCAGGATTACATCCTGGCTCTGCCTATAGAGACCACTACAAACATCTCTCTGTAACAGAATAACCCCTGGAATCCCTCCAAAACATCCGATATGCTCACCTAACAGAAGCCACACATAATCCTTTTTGTAGATGGGTCCTGCCCCTCTGGCCCCATACGGCATCCAGCTTCAGGGTGTGCTGTCTGTACTTCCACCAAAGGTCTAGAAGCTTATTCATTGCCAACCATCTCTCCAGTACAAATTGCAGAACTTGCTGTCTTGACTCACACCTCTGTACTTGCACAAGAGCAATCAGCTCCCCTGCGCAATCTGTGTTCACACTGATTTCTGATAAACACCTCTGGGGCTGTGCATGATCACAGGCAACTTTGAAAACAACTCGGCTTCTTCACATCATTTGGCATTCCTATTCTAAATGACTGTTGCACTGAAGCTCTTCTGCAAGCATTACTATTACCCTCTTCTAGCAACAGTAAAATGATAAACTCATGTATTCCCTTATGATGATATGACACAAGATGACTTAAACCAATCAAAGGGCAAAAAAGCATTACATACTCACCACAGTCTTTGGGGTTAACCTTGGGTTACATGTACAAGTACAGTCTTCAAGTACAATACAGACTCAACAGAAAAAGCCTACAGTCTTCTGCCTTAAAGAGGGCATGAGTTCTATGGTTCAGTTCCTGACCTTGTTTGCTTACTTCTCAACATGCCATTCAGTTGTACAAGTCCTTACAAGGCTTGTGGAGAGTCTCAAGTACTGACACACGATCCTCAGTTGTAATTCTCTGGGGATAAAGGAAAAGGCGCTGCGGATTCCTAAAGGAAAGTGCCGTGCTTTTTAGCAACATCTGACAGGAGGAAGTTAACTGCTGCCTGAGTAAGTGTGTTCCATCAGAAGTTATCTGCAGCGATTATTTTATGTTCCTAAAAATAGAGGCTCTCCCCAAATTAAAAAGCTCTTTGTATGCACTTTGGGAAAGACAGAACTCACAGAACCATCAGGCACTCTTATTGTCCATCAGACACTATTACTACCTGAGACAAAAACCTAAAATCACATTGTAACATCTTTCAGATTTTAAAGAAGTCTTCATTAGTAACTGATAGGTATTGAATAATTAAACAGTCATAAAAAGGAAATTTTTTGCATCACCAAGCCAACATCTGAGACCATATCAATGTGACTGATACATATTTTAGCATTATCTCACCATAAATACCAAAGTAAAGATTCCAGACTTCTTTTTGATATGAGAAGCTTTTATAGTCTTCTGTAAAATATTTCACTTTAATCTTCTATCATGTAAATATCTCATATTTATAGCTTGTATTTTGAACTCATCCAAAGGATGATTCCTTAAGGCATTTAATATAATTTGCTCAGATATATATCACTTGGTGAAATATTGATTTTGAGCTTCTCATGAGGCAAAGATGTTGATCTATCATTGTGCAGCTCTGCCTGCTGTTTGAATGTGGTTCCTTCTTCTTTTTCTCAATCTTATCTCCTCTAATTTTTACTTCTTTGTGCTTTCACTTGTCTTTTGAAGGCATTAACAGTTCAGTAAGAACTTGTTTACAATTAATGTTTATTTTTGTCGTGGTTTAGGGTCAGGGCAGCCCCTAAGACCCAACAGACGCTCTCTATTAACCCCCCTCCCTCCCCAAA
>JANHFX010013472.1:63848-88468 GCA_027560015.1 Chloroceryle amazona | reverse complement strand
AAATTATAAAAAAAAAACCCTTACATTTAAAGACCAACCCACGCTTAGCATAAAAAGCTTGCCCCCCCCCCCCCCCCAGGTAGAACTTTTACTTTCAGGTTATTTCTGGAAAATTCATACTGCTAATTATGTAAGTTGCAATAAAAGAAAGAACAAAAGAGCAGGGCATCTTATTTTAGGTTTCAGCAAATGCAAAGTCATAAATGGCCATTCCAGTTATCTGTAGTATTGCCTGTGTTGTTCTGTTGCAGCTTTTGTTACCAGTAAATGAGATCATTTAAACTGGGCATTTCTCTGAGGCATTGTATGATCAGGTTGCCAAATGTTGGAGCTGGGCAGTTTTTCCAGTAGCAGGGTCAGTTTTTGCCCTCTAGAGAGTCCCTTACTGCAGGGCTCCTTCCTTGCACACACAGAAGGTTCTTGCTGAAAAAAAAGAATGGAGATTTTGGGTTGGATTTTTTTATTTTGTGTGTGTTGTGGTTTGGTTTCTTTTTTGTCTATTTGTTTTTATGCTGCTGTGTAGGAAAGTCTGTAACTTTTAGGTCAATCCCGTACAATAGCAATAAGTTTTTGTACCTGTACCTATTGCCTATTAGGGCAGTAAGAAGCTCTCCCTGAATGAAGGGAAGGCAGCTATCAGATCTGCCTGCAGATCAGAGAGAAAGGAGAATGGAAGAAGCGGCATTCGACTGAATGAAGGAACTTTCAAGCTGACTCAGTGGTACAAGTACAGTATAGGCTGTAAAGATTAGTCACCACTTACTGTAAATCCTTTATGGTGCTTGGTGGGCATGTGCCTCTATCAAGCTGCAGTTAGTGAGCTTTGTAGTCTGGGAGTGCAGGTAAATGTTATTTCCACAGTATTTTCCCATTGAACAACAACAATAAAAGGCAGTAAAAGCCAAAGAGTTGTAAATTACTGAGCTAAAGGCAAAAGAAATCTTTTAGTTATCTTATGGTGCTTCTATCTCAATCTGTGAAACTAGTAGGAAAGTGAATAAATTATGCAACAACTTTTTTTATTATTATTTAGAAACCTGTGCTTACATGTTACTAGTGCTGTTCTGCCCTGTCCTGTGCAGGTTGGTTTGACTTTTTATTTTATTTTATTTTATTATTTTTTTTTTATATATATATATTTTTTTTTTTTCCCATTAGGTAGGTTTCAAGCTGCATTTGTGTGAAATACCCATTTACATAGTGGTAACAGAATAACAATTACAGGCGAGGATATTAATCTGTTGAAAATGCTATTTTCATTTGCCAAGCAGAAACTTCAGGAAAATTACCCTCCAGGCTGAATTTTCTCATAAATGTTCTCAAGTTCTAAAATTATTTACTGGTGTAATTGGTATGCATAGCATTTAAAGCAAAGTTTGTATTAAGGTGTTGGTTTTTGGGGGGAAAAGTGGGGGCATTATTTTAAAAAAAATAAGTTAATATTTTGTAAAAATTGTAAAAATATTCTGTAGCCTTTTCTGAGTTGCCCAAATTCAGTAAGTTTATTATTTTTTGTACTTTTCAGACATTTCTTTCAGTGGTTTCTTTTCTGTTTGGATAAAGTTTTGCCGCCTTTTGTTGTTGATTTAGCTGTGTATCTTTCATAATTCTTAGATACCCTGTCTCTCTGATCTTCACCTGTTTTGCTTGGCTTGTTTAATCTGTCCTTAGAGAATTGTTAATTTCAGCCATAATTGTACTAAGAATCCTTTAGAGTTATTACAGCAAGATTTTCAGTCTTTTTTATAGTTGAAAAGGACTTCCTCAAAAAAAAAAAACCAAAACCAACAAACATCTTGTTGAAGAGTGAGAACCAGACTCTCCTGGCACTGCTGGGTGGGATGGGGTGTTGAGGCTGCGTGCCCGTGCAAGTGGTTTGGCTTGCTTCTCTCCCAGAGATCTGATCCTGTCGTAGGCTTTGAGTTCTCTGAAGAGCAGGAATGAAAGCTGAAAGCATTATTAAGTTTTTGAGTTATCTCACACTGTTTATTTGAAATGGAGGCCAAGCAATTTGCATATCTCTGTATCTTGGATCTGACAAAAAAAGATTTTTCTTTTTTTAATTTTTTTTTTCCTTCCACTAGCCTTTGTGTGGAAATGACATCACAGCTTATGTCAGCCATGCTAAATTGAGAAGTTTTTCTCCTCCTTATTGGATTATTAACCAAGTATTAACTTTGTGCTGTGAGTCTTCCCTTGCTGACTGTGGCATATTGATAGCTCCATCGTAAATGCTCTGAATTTTGTATGATGAGGAGAAATAAAGACCTGGTCTGAAGCCTTTTGAAATCAGTGGGAACATAGCTTATTTCATTGCCATTTCTGTGACAGGACAGGGTGACTCCTAATGCCGTGTTGCTCCCAGGATCACTGGTGTGGCGTAAGCAGGCAAGGGATGGCGTGTTGCCTTTTGGCAGATCTGGTGACCAGATCTGGAGTTCGCTGCAGCGCATCATTGCATGGGTGTGTCCCCTCAGCCCTGCAGGTTGAAAACGCCTGCCCTTGTGTGATTGAGTAGATTTGTGAAGTAAAGTTCTTGGGCTGTGCTTGCGTATCCCATATGCAAAGCTGAGCTCTACGGAAAGGAATAGAGTGCCTCATCTCTACCAGAAACACCAAGGTTTTGGGACTGCCCTTCTGGGGTTGACACTAGGGTTGCAGATGTGGCAGTGTGAAATGGAAGTATGGGTGTTTCATGTGAGAGCCTGAGGAACTGGGAGTAGGGAAACAGAAATCAAATTAAAGTTGACATTTCGAAAAGTTGATTGCTGCCTTTTTTAATCATAAAGCAATTTTTAAAGTAAGTCACTCCCCAGAGGAAAAATAAATACATTAAGAAGAGAAAAGGGGGGAATGTGATGTTGTGCATTTGAATATAGCAGACTTGGTACTGTGGTGGTGGTATCAAATGTGCACAGAGACAAAGCAATCCCATAATGTCTTATATGCAGAGTGGTTTCATTTTTATTTACTATTTTGAGAGGTATGAAGCAGGGGGGAAGGGAGTGATCTGAACTACTTAAAAAATCCCAAACAAAACAGTGTAGCAGAACCATCATCACCACATTGGACATGGGGAGACTTCCCTTCTCTTGCCTCTTGTTGGCCACACTCTACCCTGGGATGAAGGTGAGGAGGCCTCTGGGTGCCTTCTGCAGGAAGGCTTGCAGGAGCACCTTTGGATTGGGCTCTTGGCATGCAAAAGCTATGGATATCCACACACTTTGTTGGGGGTTTTTTATGTCTATTCTGGCTCAGCTCTTCTGTAGCAGCTGTGGAGAAGGGGATGGAGGGGTAAGTGCTGAGGGATGCCCCATGAGGGCATGTGTTGGCATTGTCCCATGTACTGCATGTGTTTGAGTAGTAGCTGGCTTGTTGGAAAACTGATGAAATGACTTTTCCCTTTAGAGCTTGTGAGGAACACTTCATTGCTGTAGTTATTTGTATAGCCATATGCTATTCTTTTTTCTTACATATGTTCTCTGATAATTGTCAGTAGCAGGTGTCTGTGAGCCAAGACGGAGTGGTATTTAAAAATCAGATTCTTAATGTGGATAAAGAATTGTGTGAGTTTAGAGCCAGCAAAAAGGGCAGGTTGAAGCCATTGGACTCTGAAGGTCATGCTCCTTGCAGAGCAACAGCAAAGCTGGTAGCAGTGCTGGTCCTTCATTTCTACAGTTCAACTGCAGAGTTGTGATCTTTGAGAAGTCAGTAGGTCCAGGTTTGGGTCTGCTTATCTGGTTTGGCTGAATTAAGACAAAAGCACCATCGCTTCTCATGTGCTCACCAACTCATAGGAACTGTATCAGACATGCGTTGCACTTCTGCTCGGTGACTTAAGTGGTATGGGCTGGTGGGACATGTGATGTGAAATTTCTCCAACTCTTTGACCCTGCCTTTCCCTGTATGTTTTTTGAGCAGCCCGAGCTATTCTGGTTGTATTACTGTTTGTTGTTGCATTGAATGCCTGTGTAATAGGTCCCTATTGGTTACTACTGTGATAGTAATTGTTGGTGTTGCATCTGCTTCTGTCATCTGAGGAACAACTGCCCAGAGGATGATGTGGGGAGACTTGTAGTCGCTCCAGACTTGGAACAATGCAACTGTGTCCAGTGAAAATAGTTTCAAGGTATTGCCTTACCAGAATCCCCTAGTACCCCTGATACTGTTGTCATGTCATCTTCACACACCCACAAATCTCTCTGAATGGCCATTCCTTCTTGTATGTCAGTTGGGAACTTAGAGCTGGGTGTAACAGGTTTCTAGGAGATGGACAATTCAGAAGAATCTTAAATTTCAAAGTGTCAGTTAAGGCATAATGCTCCTAACATTTTTGTGTGGAGTTTGTTGGTTTGTTGTTTTTTTTGTGTTTTTTTTTTTATATATATTTTTTATTTTATTTTCTGGTAAAGAACTAGTAAAAACTAGAGCACATATGGAAATGGCAGACGTTGTTGTTGGGTTTTTGAATATTTTTTGTTGTCCTTGTTTCTAAAATTAAGCACATGGGAGTTTGCAGGATCCTGCAAAGAATTCAAACGATATTGCACAGTCATGTGTTCAAGGAATCTTTTTGATCTAGCCACATACATAGTGAACAGATCCAAATATAAAAAATACATTGCAGTAAGGAGAGATGAAACAAATAGGATAAAGACAAAAGACTGCGAAATAGCCATGATTGTACTTACAAGGTTTAGGTTTTGCTGCCAGCATTCCATTGTGTTTCCTTTTTTTGTTGTTGCTGTCCTTTGTGTTCTTCCCAGTGTAAGAAAGTAACCTGTTGTATCAGCTGTTGGCCTTATCCCTTGTAAAATACTGGTAACTGAAAACTGGATCATGCCATCAAAGTAGATCCCTTTCTGTGTCAGAAAATGAAGAGCGTCTTTTTCATGTGGGTGGGTTATGAAGCAATAACACTTGTATCTGTGCACAGGGGTAGTGAAGTTTGCTGCCACTGTATATTTCTGTACTATATTTCCGAGCTGGGTTGCAGGAGTGATCTCACAGCTTGAACACAAATGGACTTGCTTATGTTTACATGGGCAGAGATCGGTTGAGAATTTGGGTCAGTGGGACAGTATCCTGATGAGCTGTCTGGCACAGGACCCTGTTAGACTGGCTAACTGTATTAACTTATATAGAAACATAGAAATATCTGGGTTGGATGGGGCCTCAAGAGGTCATCTATTCCACCCCCCCTGTTGAGAGCAGGGAATCCTACCTCTTGCTGTATATACCATAAAAAAAACTCACAACCTTGCATGAATATTTTAACTTATGCATCTCCAGAACCTAGATCGTGAACTACTACAAAACTTTCTGAGATAACTTGAATGGCATATCCTATACCATTTCAGAGTAAGTGCTACTAAAGTCAGACACAGAAGTCAAGTTTATGCTTTGTGACTGAAAAAGATGTACAGCATGTGATGTAACTGTATATGATACTCGTTTAACTGTTTCTGATAGTAAACTTAATAAAGAGGTCTTGATATATATATATATACAAACAAACACACAGATTGCAGATCTGAAAAGCAATGAACACAGGCATATATGCATTATATTGCAATTGTTTTCCCTTGGGGGTTTTGTTATTGTTGTCCCTTTCACAAACAGTGAACCTGTAATTTTTCATGTGTTGTTCTTTGGCCCTCTTACCAGAGAGGGTCAATCTATCATGTTAAAAAAAAAAAAAAATCAATAAAAAGTCTAGAGGTTTATTTATAAAGTAGAGTATGGAGAGAGAGTGCAAAAATTCCATTAAAATGGCAGTTTAGCACTAGCTACATCTCTTTGGGACTAAACTCCAATATTTTAAACTATTAAAATTGTTACAAGAGTGCTTTTAAGGTACCACAAATCACAGTAAAGCTTTCTCGTTGAAACTTGCCTTTATATAGTGCAAAAGAATTCAGCTTACATTTGTTTTTGGAATGTCTGATGCTGCCCTCAAACACCATTTTAGCATCCATTTTAGAGCTTTATTATAGTTAATAATTTTACAGGTTTATGCTCAAGTGAAAATACATGGATGTAAGAAGACAGGATTTATTTGCCTTCAGAAATGTGAGTGTATGTATGTCTTTTTTTGTGCAGATGCAGCTGTGAGCAAATTAATGATTTCTGAGAAGTCTACAGGCTTCTAATGCAATTCGTCAAGACTGCCTGGCTTGGCGCATGCTACTTTGGTAGAGGAACTAATAAATTCAGGTGGCTGTGTTATTTCATGACATGGTAGTTTTCGCTAGTGATATGATAGTCATCTACACCGTGTTTCTTATCCAAAGAAATAAATGTGTCCCTCTCCTCATAAATGTGATGCTGAAGAGTTTATGGAATAGTATCTGTATTAAACTTCCCACATACGAGACGTGTATCTGAAGTGTAAGTTTTGCCTCTCCCAGCACCTTTCTGACTTATTTTAATGACTGAAGAAGATTGATCTTGAAACTGTTGAGTTTTAAATACCGGTGGCATTGTACATTTTTGTGTTCTATCACCTTTTCTCCTGTGATTATGAGAATAGTTTCCAGTGGAAATATTCATTATTTACTTCCAAAAATACCCGGGGGGGGGGGCAAAAAGAAAAGTTAACTTTAAGCAGGCTTTTGCATCTCAAGGAGACAGTGCAGACTGTTAAGAGAGAATGGCTTTTGATAGGAATTGTGGCAGCAGGCTATGTAAATGAACATGACAGAAGGCAAAAGAGAAACTCATCATTTGTGTGTGGTATAAATACGCGTTCTGTCACACAGTTGTATTCATGCGTACAACTCAATATCCCAATCCATCATTCCCACGTTATTCATACATCAGGGTTTTTTTTCTTATTAATGCATAGTGTTGTTCTAGCTTATTTCTTGCCATTGTATTTCTTGTGTACATTTTCCTCTTCCCTGGCTGTATGAAGTTGGAATAAAGTAATGATCCCAGCAAGCTTAAAAATTCAATAGTGAAAGAGCTATGTTAATAGCTTTAATTAACATTTGAAGTTTCAGAGGAAGAGATACAGCCATGTGGTTAAAAATTTGTGGAAAATTGATACTAGTACTTGGAAAATGGAGATGCTAAAGGGAGACCATTAAAGCCTGGGAAAAATATGTAATTTTCTAAGCAAGGACAACTGAAATCTATTCCATAAGGTCCTTCTTAGTGCAAA
Organism: Chloroceryle amazona; assembly: GCA_027560015.1. Classification (NCBI taxonomy): domain Eukaryota; kingdom Metazoa; phylum Chordata; class Aves; order Coraciiformes; family Cerylidae; genus Chloroceryle; species Chloroceryle amazona. Next base: position 81,303 of record JANHFX010013472.1, on the reverse strand, counting down.
AAGGAAATACTTTAGTTATGTTATATAGATCTAAGCTGAAATGATAGTTTCCTTGCTTTTGAAAAATAAGGAAGAGATTTTAATGAGGATAAAGGAGAGGAACATTAAGGAAAATGGAGTCTCCTGTGAAGCCCTTACAGTCTGGAGTCACCAGTCCACCAGAAGTGGGGATTACAGGTGGGTTAATTGGGTTTGGCCAAATTGCGATGATTGCTGGCAGCTTAGGTTGGCTTCCCAGATCAGCTCTTCTTCCTGGGGCCCTTCTGCTTGTGGCTCCTCCTTCCTTCTCATCTTTCTCTGACGGGGAGGGTGCAGGTTGGTTTATTCACATCTCGGTGCTGAGTAATACTGCTGTGCCCAGACCTGTGCAGAATACCAGAAGGTATGGTTGGGAGACTAATGAGTGCTGTGAGAATAGGTAAAGGAGGGGAGATAATGCAGGCCAAAGCATCAAGACTGAGGTCTTTGGAAGGCATTTGTTGTGTCAGGGTGCTGCAGTGATGTGGTGGTTGCCTGACATTATTTAGGGAGGGTCTTGTAGCCATCCTGTAGCTCACGGAGCTGTTGTGGAAGTTACTCCCTGGCTATGTCTCCATTGTTAGAGCACCCGTCCACGAAGCTTTTAATGCCCTGTGATTCAGTCCACTGGTTTCCAGTTCTTCCCTGCTCTAGGTGGTGGGCACATTCTCAGTCTAGCCTTTCTGTATGCTTTTCTCTCAGTTTCCCAGGGGGTATCTATTTCTTTGTCATCCTGTGTAAATGATGTGGAAGTGTGGGGAAAAATGGGGTTTCATTAAACATTTCCACTAGGATGGGACTGCTGGGCCATGTGCCTGGCATCCTGTGGTGTGCTGCTGCTCTGTGGGTGTGCTGGGAGTGGGTCCTCTCTCAGTAAGAGCCACTCCTGTGCACAGCTTCTCATCTTTCAGTAGGCAGGGCTGGATCCTGGGTTGCTATCATTCCTCCTTCATCTCATGCCCATGTTGGTAGCGTCTCTGTTCTTGCTGGGGGGGATAGGTGGTGGAAGATACTGGGTGTGTTGACTGCAGAGAGTCTTGGCAGCCTCTGAGGCTCCAAAACCCACCATCTTATCTGCAAGGTATGGTCATGTTTGAAAGCTGGCAAGGTACCAGGACAAGCGAAGAGGCCTCTAGAGGAAACTTAATGATTGTCTCTTTACCAGTAGTATTGATCTTTTGCAGGTAGCAGTAAATTTTTTTGTTGTTGAGCATCAACCAGTTTTTGGGGACAGGGACATTGGTTGGGTGTGCCAAGCTAGCACTGCAAACACCTGGAACATACTTTGTGTAACAGGTAAAATCTGTTGGATTATTGCTGAACAGCTCAGATTTAGCTTTGGGTTGTCCCCAGAATGAAGCTTCTCAGGTTCGTCCAAGTTGCTGATTGCTTCACGTTCTAAAATTTCTTTGGGCACAGTGGTGCTGCCTCTTGCCAGCTGCTTGCAGGATGAGTCTGGTCAGACACACTTCATTGCAGACTTTGTGCTGGTCTTGGGCCATGGACCAGCTGCGAAAGAAGCTGCCTCTTCCATCTTGTGAGTTTTTCCTATTACAATGGCTTGAGGCATGGTGATGTCTCTCTCTCTCTTTTATGTGGGAGGAAGGACATAAAGGAGCTTTTTTTTTAATTATTTTTTTATTATTTTTCCAGGTTTGCCATAGGGAGGTGGTGGTGTGCTTTAGGCTGTTCTGAGTGTTTTGTTTTTTTTATTGGTGTGGATTTTCTGATGACTTTCCAGAGTTAAACAGGTACCATGTAACTGCCAGTGTCAGCAAAGGACTGTCCTTCTTAAAAGCTTGTGGTCTTATTTTTGTAACTGCTGCTCTCGGAGACCATTCAAGAAATTTCTATTTAACCAAACTGTTGAAACCATGTGGTTTCGGCATTTGAGGAATTTCCCCACCAAGTCTGTTGAGCTTCACCCTTCTCTGGGTTGTGCATGAGTACCAGCATGGGCCCTCTCCCGTGCCTGGGGCTGAGCCCACAGTAAGTGAGGAAGGGCTCCTTCATCTGTTCTAACTTCTTTTGGTGGAAAGGAGGAAGTGGTAGATAACAGTCTTCCTCTCTTACGCATCCTTCCATGCACATCTTTCTGGTGGCCAGCTGAACTGTCCCCTAGAAATGCTGCTCTAACATGACTAATTTCCTGGCTTTTATTTTGAAAATGCAGTTACTGAAGTTGTGAAGATCAGCTGGGACAAGTTCCAGCCTCTTCTATGTATGAAATCCTAGAAAGCATACTTCAGGGAAGAGGTGTTGGGGTTGGGTTGGTTTGGGTGTTTGGTTTTTGGTTTGGTTTTGTTTTTTTTTTCTTTGTGACTTGAGCAGGAGGGCAGTAGTAAATGTTGAGGAATTTAATAATTTAATTGGTGTACCTAGATTTTAAAATCAAGACAAAGTGCATTGGAAGTAGTAGATACAAACTCTGCCAGGTATGAAGACTAACCAAGGCTGTAATTGTTAAAAATTTATACTGTTAATTGCAATGCCATAAAGCTACGAGTCTGATTAGCGAGATGATCTGTGTAATAAACGATGCCACATCTTCTCTCTGCTGTTTATACAAATATAATTGTTGGTAGTATTTTGTGGGCAGCACTATTTATATGACTCTGTGTGTTAGACATAGCTCTGTTGGTTAAAATTTCTTGAAGAAATATTTTAGCTAATAGATGTACAAGCATGTGAATTTAGACAATTCTTTATGCATTGTTTTCCCAGATATAAATGTGCCCAAGTTATGGAAAATACTAACTTTTCTCAGCAAGTAAGTATTATTCTAGGGAGAATATTTCATGTTTTCCTATGTTGCATGATTTTTTTTTTTTCTTTGAGCTATGGGTGTGTTTTAAAAAAGGATGCCAACTGAATAGAAGTTCTTGCTTGAAGGATTGGTGATTTGCTAATGTCAGGTCTGATACTTATTTTATGCCACTTGTTTAAAACCAAACACTCTAATATGCATTTCATGTATATAAACAACGCAGATGTTGTAAAATATAAAGCAGTAGAACAACAAAAGTAAGCTTTAATTGTAGTAGGTGCAGTGAATTAACTGAGGTGTCTGGGGGGGTGGATTTAGAAAGAGAAGAATTAAGACAGGTCCCTCTTTTATCCGAGTAATTTTAAAGTCAGAAATAAGCTGGAAGTAAATTTTTTAAGGTTTGTACAGTTTCAGTGAAAACCATTTTTACCAGATTTTGCATTTATAGATGGAGCTATAAATAAATGCAGCATAATTTTACTGAGCCTTGTGGAGTTTCTGCAGCCCAGTGGCTTTGGACCCTGGCCTCACTTCTTCCTCAGCTGGAAAAGCCAACCCAGTTCTTAAAAGCGGTGGGGAAACTGGCTGAGCATTAATCTAAGATAACTGGGTCCTCGTTTTGTTTTGTATGTGTTGTGGGGGTTTTTTTGGGGGGTGTGTGTTTTGTTTGTTTGGCTTGGTTTTGTTTATTTGCATGTGGGGTTTTTGTGTGTGTGTGTGTGTGTGTGTGTGTGTGTGTGTGTGTGTTAATGTGTGTTGGATTTTGACTTTATTGGTTTGCTTTTCTTTTTAATAAAAATCTTTTTCAGACAGATTGTTTCCTAGGAATGCTGGGAGAAATGGTTACCTAAGGAATTTTCTGTTACAGTCATAGTCGTAGTATTGGACTCCAAAAAAAGTGAAATGCAGACACCACCACCACCCCACCACCCCCCCAATCACCTCCGAAGCCTGCCAAGCCCTGCAGGCAGCCTCTGCTCTCCTGTGGCCACCCCGGTCTGAGCACCCCTGAGGGGAGTCTGGAGCACAAAAAGTTTAGCGGTTTGGTAAAAGAAGTAAGGGGGAAAGTAAGGTTCCCATTGTTTCAGTGTGGGAACCAAGAGAGAAGCCACAGGGTTTGGCTGTATGTTAGTCTAAAAACAGGGTTAGGAACTTCCTTAGGAACTCAGTTTTTTTTTTTTTTTTTTTACAGGGAGCTGCTTTTAGATTGCCTGGCTCTTTAGGAATTGGTTGATACAATTGAATCTCTTGGAAAAGTGAGTCAGTCAGTTATCTAAGATAATATTTTTGTTAAAGCCTTGCCCCAGTGTAAAATAGTTGAAGATTAAAAAAAAAAAAAAAAAAACAAAAAAAAAACAAAAAAAAAAAAAAAAAAAACAAAAAACCCTGAAACAAAGCAACACACACATAAAAACCCTAAAACAAACAACAAAAAGCCCCAACAACAACAAAAAAACACAAAACCCAAACCCCCACAAAAAAAAACACGAACACCGAAACAAAAACACTTTTTTTTTTCCCCTTTAAAATCGTCTCAAAGATCTGACAGCAAGCTGTGAAATGGTTGTGACACTCACTATCTTGACTTAAGCTCGTGTGAAGACTCTACTCCACAGAGTGCAATCATGTGATAAGCAGACTAGTCAAACATGTCTTAATTGCTACATGCTCGATTTAGATGCTTTCTGGGGCCTTCTTGTAGGAGGGGTTTGTAGGATAGGGACCAGAAATCAGCTTCTCCATACGCTGCTGGTGACCCTTGGCTGAACATGGTAAAGGAAAAAAAAAAAACCCAAGAATAGCATGTATGCTCATGGAGACAGAACCAATAAGAGGGCGCTTCACTGTTTAGTTTAACTCCTAGCTGTGCAAGTTTTATTGAATTGCTGTTAAAAGAGGCTTGGTGAGATGTAAAATGGGTTTGTCCCAGCTTCCTCTGATGATCCCAGTACTGGAGTGCTGTGGTGCCAGTCCTGCGTTTCTTCCGTTAAGAAAAGGAAAGCAGGACAGCAGGAAGTGGGGATGTAAACTGTGCTTACTTCTCAGAAGCAGCAGGAAAATAATGATGTCACCGTTTCTTCAAACTTTGAGCAATCTTACATTTATGTAGCTGTTTTCATCATATCTGTTTTGTGAAGAAAAATGTGTATCATCTGTTGTGCTTTATGTGGTCATATTCTTAACTTTTTACAATGGTGATTTGTACAGACATGGTAACTCCTTTGGAATGGTGTTTTGGGTGTGTTTTTTGTTGCAGACCTGATCAGTTGTGAGCAGATGGGAATTACAAATTTTAATAACAAGTACTGGCAGTAACTTTTTCTTCTCTCTGTTGATTTAAATATCTCCTCCTTTTTTATTTCTTTTTATGTGAAGTCTGTGCGTGTTATCAACTGAAATCATAGTGTATAAGACAGTTGTAATTCATCATTTTGTGTAGTAATCCATTTCAAGAAAAAAAAAAAGGCTGTGAAACTTTATTGAAAGGGTTTTTTTTTTTAAAAAAAAAAATCTTCTAAAAGTTCTGGCTCTGCAATCCTCTACTTTTTCTTCTGAAATTTTTACTTGTCAGTGTAATTCTTTTTCAGAAATTCTGCTGCTTTCAGAAAAAAAAAAATATGCCCAATGAATACGATGGGATAATATAAAAGCCATGCAGTGACCTACCTAAGAAACCCAAGAGAGATAATTACAGCCTTTCTTAGTTTACATGTAAATGTATTTTAGAAACGTTTTTCCAAGAAAAAATGTGAAACAGTTACATTTTGGAATCTATACCTATATGGAAAATGGACTGTAAAAGAGATGACTATTTCAGGATTTTTTTTTTATGAGTTCCAGATTAAATAAAAAATAAAATTATAGCATAGTAAATTATTAGGCACTTTCACTAGAGTGTAAGGAAGATTTATGGTGTAATGAAATATTGCTGCAGTGCAATTTAGAACTTGACAAATCTGGTTTTATAGGGCTGAATAATAAGGGATACCTCATTATTTGAAGGAAAAACTTTTTTATTGTTGTTTTTGGCACCAAGATCTCCTCTTTGGTTGGGCTGTGCTCTGTAGGAGCTGCTTTGGGCAAGCTGTCTCAACTGATCCTTTTCCAAGGGATCCATACAGAATGAAGTCAGAATTAAGGATCTCATCCTGGCAAGGCTTTCTTTCTTACCACATGTGGTCACTGATTTCAACTTGAATGCTTTCAGTCCTCATTGCTCCTCTGAGTCAGAAATTTAGGTGGTCTTAAAAGCACGAACAGACCTCTTGATTGCCCCTTGTTTTAAACTCAAAGCATGTCCTTGTGCAGTGTGTTTAGAGTAGGACCTGACATTAACGTCAAAAAAAACCCCATTTGCTCAATTTAGGAAGTCTGCCCAACATTTTGGGTAGCAAAATACCTCTTAGGTCATCTTTTGAGACTGCTTATGGTATTCTTATATTGCTGTTCTTGGTTGGGAGACAGAACTGGAAACAAACTAAGTTTGTGAGTTTGACTAAACTGAAGAGCAAATTTTGAATGGAAATAGTATTTCTTTACAGGATAATGAGTTTCTTGTGTGCAGGGATTCCGTTTCCCTCGCTGGCCTGCCATGCAAAGTGATTATCTTAAGCAAGTTACATACACTTGTAACTACAACCATATATGCACATGTGACAAGAAAACAAAACCTCAGATTTTGAGCTCAGACACTAAATATTTCAGGAACCTTTGTCTCCTTTTTCCTGGGAGAGAGAAGTTTCAACTTCTCCGAGTGCCGTCTGTGTGTTACCTGTCCCTGTGGCTCCACAAACGCTCTTTCTCGTGTGTCACATCTACCATGCTGGAGGAGTGAGGCATTGCCTGATGGCTTGTGTCGTTAGGTATATGTAACAGCTGGAGTGTTTACATTCAGGAGAATCTTCTATTGAATACTTAGTGACTTACTGGTAAGCACAGCTTTAAACATTTAAAAAGAGTCCCAGTTTTGTGTGTGCTGAATGTGCACAGTTCATAGCTTCAACTATAAACCATTTGCTGAGTTTTAGTGACTCTCATGTTTAGTCTTTGCCCCCCACCCTGTTTAGACATCAGTAGCCAACTGTTTTGCCTCTGTATGTAGCCTCAAGTTGCACTTTTTTCTGATGTAGTCATTGGATCAAATTATTTATAAAATGAGGACATCCTTTTGGACTTCATGTATAAACAGTCTTAAATATGTGCACAGGCAGAGAGATTCCTGTCTGTTCATCCACAGTTGAAAGTCCAAATATTAATAAATGATAACATTAAATAGCAGGGGTTTTCCCTCCTCAATCTTCATTTAAGTTTTCCCTTTAAGGCTCAAGATTCTTTCTGTAGATTACCTAGAGGAAAGCTTTCACCATGCCCTTGATCAAGTTACTAGTTGCACTGTGTCTTTGCTACTATGATTTATCATGGGTTAGGGGAAGCAAGTGAACTCCTTTGGGGTGGCTCTTACTGGGCAGGTATTAGTATAGTCAAAACTATGTCTGCTATTGCTGGTGTGTGCATTGAAGGTGAGATCTGCTATCTTCAAGCAATATGGTGATTCCAGGCCTGTTAATTTTGGAATTAATGGTGAGACACAGAAGCCTGCTGCCAGCCCACTAAGGTGCTATTTAATTTTTTTTTTGGAGTTGCACTTTGCTTTTTTGTAAGACGTCTCAACAAAGCATTTCTCATGCAGTAGAGATTTGACGGTGTTGGGGAAAGACTCTCAAGATCAAAGGTGAGTGGTGTTGCCTCAGGGCCCTGCAGCAGGGAGACACTCCTTGTTGTCTCTGCTGCATCTTTCCTGGGAGTAGTTGCCTTCAGCTAGAGGGGAATGTGGGAATGCAAGAAGCGGGATGCTGTAAAATAGGGGCTGAGAAGGGTGCATCTTACATAGATTTAAAGGTACCAACTGCTGCTAGGGAAAATTCATTTGTATTTGTGTGTTTGCTTTAGCTTTTCAGATTTTTTTTTTTTAAACAAAGCTTCAAAATGCAGTGTTTGGACTAGATGACCTTTAGAAGGCCCTTCCAACCCAAGGCATTCTATTCTATGATATTCTTAGCAAACGACAGCAAGGTTTGCAAATCAAAACCAAATCTGAGCATAGCACTACACTTGAGTGAGTTGTGCTAATCTAAGGCGAGCTTCTGTTTCCTGCATAGAGCTTCTCCCCCATGCTCTCATTTGGCACATGCACAGTACTGTGTGCTAACAGACACCTTTGAGACACAAATCAGTTAAAGTTTGTGTGTGGTGGCAACTGCTCTGAGCTTGGTATTTCATGTGCTTATTGGCTACCTACTCATTTTTAGGAAGCAGATACTTGGAGTCCTGTAGACTGTAGAAGAGCTCTACAATAAAGCTGGGGAGGGACTTTTTACAAGGGCTTGTAGTGATAGGATGAGGGTAGATTTTAGATATTCGGAAGAAATTCTTTACAGTGAGGGTGGTGAGACACTGGAACAGGTTTTCCAGAGAAGTTGTGGATGCTTCCTCCCTGTAAGTGTTCAAGGCCAGGTTGGACAAGGCTTTGAGCAACCTCATCTATTGGAAGGTATCCCTGCCCATGGTAGGGGGGTTGGAACTAGATGATCTTTAGGGTGCCTTCCAACCAAAACCATTCTATGACATTTGTGAATTAACGTCCATAGTGGAGTGGTCTTGGGTCCTTTTTACGTGTCAGGGAAAAAAAAATGTAATCTGTCAGTAAAAGTAATCCCTATAAGAAGTCATACAGTGCAAGCAGTGTGTGAGAAGAATACGTTAGGTAGTGAATATGTTAAACTGATAAAATCCTGAGTAGTCCAGCTCTGCGGTTTGCATAAAAGCAGCTTCTTAAAGACCCTGTTGTCTCGTCTTCCATCAGCTACTCAGTGACTTTCACTTTCTTTACAGTAGGAGAAACAATAGAGAAGAGAATTTGCCATCAGTTCTTTTTTTCTCTCCATTTTTCCAGACAGTTTGGCCTCCACAAATTGTACAGTCTTCCATTTCTCTGCGTGGGAGAGTACAGACTGCTTCTGGAGGCAAGGATGAGAGATTAACATTCATCTGTTCTCTCCTCTCTCTTTTCCATCCTGTGGGCATGGGAGACTTACAAATGTGCCATTCCTTAGGGGAGCACTTCAACTTATTGTGCTGATGAGAAGACACATGGGTGAGGTGGGTGTGAGTTTCATGTTGCTGGTTAAATAGATACATGAAAAAGCCTAGTGCAGTGGCTCCCTAGAAGAAGACAGAGAAGATGATGGAAGGACTGACTTAAGCTTTAGGTCACTCGCTGAGAGATGCCCTTTTCCAGAGTCTGCACATTGAAGGCTTAATGCTAAGTCTGCCTTCTCACTTTGGTCTTTTATGAAAAGTGCTATGAGTCTATTTTGCATGAGCTCTGTTCTGAGCAGAAACATGTACTTCTCTGGTTCTTACTCCCTGTTTTAATGTTGCTTGCATAGCCAGGAAACCTAGTGGGGATTATGGGGAAGCAACCAGAACAGCTCTGCTGGCATGGAAGCTAAAGCTGAGGTTGTACATGCATGTACAATTAAAACAGTCGTTGACAACACTCAAATGCAGGATCAGGACACTTAATTTCACCTTGTGGTATTGGCAAGAACAGGAAAGGTCTTGCAAACACACGTTTGAGTCACCCTGCCACAAGGGGAGCTCTTGGCCAGTGCTGACCCTTTGGTTTCCATTTACATGTCACAGGATATGGGTACTGAGGCGAGTGCACATTGAAGGGTGATGTATCTGCTTGTGCCTGCTTTCTTCTGGTGTGAGCATCAGCCTCAGGCTGCCTGCCCAGAAACAGCAATCACTTCATTGTCTCCAGTGTCTTCTGATGCTACCAGATACAGAGGATCTCCCTCAACATCTAGGCATCTTTTCTGCTCGCTGACTCCCATCCTAATGGGAAGTGGTTGACAGTTAGCACTTACTAATGTAGGACTGTGAGAGGTTTGTTCTCAATGCACTAAAATTAGGAGGTCTTGATTCTTCTTTGATTAGTAGCCGCTGTAGAAAGACAGTAGTGGGCCTCTTCCCATTGTTTCTAGCACTAGCCACTGCCTAGTGGGATGTGGTGATCCCACTGCCATGGTGGCCTTGAGGTGATGGAGCCGCAAGTGTGGATGGTAGTTCCAAGTACTGCAGAATCTGGGGAGTGTTATGAGAGCACAGTCAGCATCTTGCATGAGGCAGTGAAAGAGTTCAAATGCAATATTTTTGGAAAGATACGGTGAGGATTTTACTCAGTCTAACATGTGCATTACTGACAGTGACAATCAGGAATTTCTATGGAGCTGCTCATTGAGCTTCTGGAATGATGTTGCTAACAGGAATCAAGTGCGGTGAGGTCAGTACAAGAGGAACAAAACCTCCCATTCAGATAAAAGCAGGAGAAGGGAAACATTGCCACGTGTGGGACTGGTTCAGGCTAAACTGGTCTGTACAGTAGTTTCTGTAGCTCTTTAGAAACAGCTCAACATGGGGTTGAGCTTTCCAGCTCAGATAAGTCTACGTTCACGTTCCAGTCAGGCTTTGGGAAGCAGGAACAGCACCATCTGTGTCCCACTTAATCTGAAAAAGAAAATTAAAAAAAAAAAAAGATCTTGAATGGCAGCCATCTGCTGATAGCGCATCCAAACTTTGTCCCTGTATCTGGGGGTAGAGAAGGGAGATGGTTTCTGCAAGGAGAGGTGGAAGATCCACTGATCGAAGTGGAAGAGCTGCCTGTACCCAAGGGTGCTGCTGGACCCAGAATCCACCAGGGGAGCATGCACAGAATGGCTTGGATCTTTGTCCAGCCACCGGCTGTACTACCAAAACAGTCCTGCCCAGAGAGGGACTCTTGAGTCCCACCCTGCTGACACAGTCAACAACACTTGCTTTATGGGTTATTAAAAGGAGATGAGAGCATTTCTGAAGTGGAAGTGGAGGCAGGGGGATGGGGCGATCAGGAGACACCATATTGATGGCTGAGGCAAAAAAGCTAGCAATTGCTTTTTCCTTGTAGCCTGGTCATTGGCCATAGTGTTTTGGAAACAGATTAGGTTGTGTTTTTCTACAAGTTGGCTATTAAAATAGGGCCCAGTATCTCTATGGGAACTAATGTGAACTGTCAGCCAGACACAGGAAATGAGCAGACTCATTTTTCTTAAATTCTTTTTGTCCCAGACTTGCTCCAGCAAATGCCAGCAAAGTTTTGATTTGCTTATGAAGGTGCTTTCTCTGAAGTCATCGCATCACTTTTCTATGTTGTATTTCTCCCTTTCTATTAAAAAAAGTTGACCACTGCTTCTGTCCCGATAGCTTTGTGTGAGGGTGAACGCAAGCAAGGCAATAGAGAGTTAAAAAAAAATTCCATTAATTAAAATATTTACATTGGAAGCTGCAAAACATTTACTCTTTGAGTAAAACAAACTTCCCCATTGTTCTTGTATGATTGCTGCAGTTTCTCTGAAAATAGCCAGGAAGAGGTTGTGCTCTGAGGAATTTCACTGGATTGGCTGGGGAAAAGGAGGGTAGGGTACTCAAGTGAGCGTTTAGTAAGTGGCTGTCTTTTGTTCAAATCTTTGTCATATCTACAAAAGATCTCCTCTTTGTAAAAAGGGAAAAAAAAATCCAAAAAGAATCCAAAGAAAACCCCATAGTGGTGGAAGTACATTGTCATATTCTTCTGGCAACACCAAAAACCAAATGTTTATCAGTAGATGATGTGAAAACGATATTCAATGGATGAGGGGTTTATTTTTAGCACTTAATGTACCCTTATGTATGCTTAAACAGGAAAGAGAGAAGCATCCTAGAGCAGGGAGTTTGGACCCTGGCTCCCAGGCAGCCTTCCTAGCTGGGGACCTGTGTGCCACTGTCCCCACTCTGCTGGTGGTGGAACAGCAGTGCAGCAAAGGATGTCACCTTTCCACTTGTGCTTCCTCCTGAGGTCTGTTGGCATAGTGGCTGCTTGGTGTCCAAGGAAAATGAGGCAAGGGTGCAAATTGGAGATGTCAAACTTCTAAACCATGATATTTTCTTGGCATTTAATTTTGTATTTTTGGCACAGGGATGTGCTCAGTAGCATTGCTAAGGAAAAGTGAGCAAATGAGAACTATTTACTTCAGATCCTTCCCCCCTGATTTAACTGGATTGAAAAAAAAAATGATGTTTTTTTGTGTGTTTTGCTATTTTTTTATGGTTTTTGCATACAGTGTGCCATTTCACTTTTACATTTTTCTGGCCTTTTCTGTCCTGGCACGGGACTAACAGGCTTCTGGGGCATGTGGGCAAGACACTAAAAAGGCTAAAAGTGTGTGTGGAGGGGTTGGTTTGTTTTAATTTTTTTTTTTTTTTAAGATCCTCAATTCCCTTTTCTCACTCCAAGCAGACTCTTAACGCTTCTCAAGTTGCCAGACAGGAGGTCTATCTTCTGTCCTAGTGACTCACAGACTGACTGGATTGCAGGTCATGTCTCCTTTTCTTAATAGTGCCATGAAAAAGTGTTGGTTCAAGCCCAAGTCTATCGTGACTGTAAATTTTATTGATGGTTCCAAGGCTGCAGTTTGGTTGGTTAGGTGTGCAGTAGTCTTTCTTCCAATCCTGGGTATTCCAGGCTGCATCATGTTTACCTGTATTACAAAAACATCTTTGTTATGCTGAAAGATTGGTTTGTAAAGGTGTTAAGAAATTAAATGTACTTGTTCAGGAAGGCGTCATTTAAACTCATCCGTGAGAGCTTTGTTCCATCTGTTTCTTGCACGCTTTACTGTATTTAAGAAGGGCTATATGCTGACAGTTTCTTGGACTGGAGACAAAAGGTGCTGCATACCCAGGTTTGATACACTGGTGGAAAATTGTCTCCACAATGTATAACACTGCTGTGATTATTTCTAGCCATTACCACTCATCTCATTTTACAACCATTCACATTATGTAATTTGATGCTCATTTAATTTAATGAGAGGATGCTGCAGACTTATTTATGACTCGTCAGGGCAACCTGTATGCTTTGGCTACCTCTGTCATCCTTGCTGAAGGAGGAAGAGCATTTTTCTTACAGAACATGTTACAACATCTTTAATACTTTTATATCCAGGTTTCCCAGATTGCTGCAGACGGGTGGGAAACTTGCCTGAGGTGTAGATTATACTGGAATGGCAGTAGAAGTTTTAACTTTTTTTTTTCTTGACCTTCTTGTTAGCTGTAAGGTTATTAGGAGGTATTAATGGATTTTTCTTTTTGTTACAGATGGAATTTTATTACTTGCTGGATTCTAAATAGGGCGAGGACATGTGTGTGATAAGGTAAGAGAGAGGGTAAGATAAAATTATTCCTACACAAAACAGTCTTGCTGCATTGTTTTTGGGTTGAAGACAACTGTTTGTTTCTCTGACAGAAGCCTGCAGATAATAGAGGTATTAATTTTTAAGTTACATCTGCCTCTGACCCTGTGAGCAGAGGCCATCTCTGTTCTGTAGCGTTTCTGTCCTAGTCCTTTTTCCTGGTGATGTTCAAAGTCCAGAATAAGAAAGAAATGTATGACTTTCCAGGCGTGGGACAGCACTTTAGTTGTACTCATTCAGCTGATAGAGTTTTCCTAAGACATTCCTTCTTGAGTGTTTTATGTGTATTTTATAGTGTGTGTATATATATATTGTTTAATTTCAGGTACTGTTATTTTGTGCGAAGTGGCTATTGATAAAGTGGTGTGCTGTAATGTGGGTAGCTCTTGTGATACAGCTGCTGGCTGCTGCTGTACTTACTGGCTGTCCTGGGGTGAACTTGCCTTCCCTTTTCCTCATAAAACAACCACTGAGGAGGCGCTCTTTCTAGCAAGTTCTGCAGCTTGAGGCCACACCACCTTCTCTCACCATGGCTTTATTGCCAGCCCCAGGCATGTACAAATCATGAGCCAGATCCTTAGCAATCGCAGGACTGGCTTTAAAATGACATTCTGGGAGGAAGTGGTATGTTCCACTGGCTGTCTTCTTTTGCCTCTAGAAGAAAATACTCCCTTGTCATTTTGTGTGATACTTTCTAAGGGTTGAAATTAATTCTGAGCTATGAATGTGTGTATCTCATTCCCTTTTCTTTGAGAGGGCTTCATTTATCCCTTCCCCAGCAGCCTGGGCTGGAGAAATGCCACTGTCCCACTCAGTCTTTCTGGGCTGCAAGGCTGGGTAGTCCTCCTCATACTCTGTCTCAAGGCTACAGTTGTCAGGTGTCCCTCATTCTTTCAACTATCCATTGCTACTATGGCATCAGTGTTTTGCTGGGATTTTTTAACCTTCTGCTCCCTTTCTGCATTCTCTCTCCCCCTTTACGTTTAGGTTTCCATCCTTCCAGATAGACTTACAGGTCCTGCCTCCAAATGGGGTCTTGTGTCCTGTCTGTGCCTCCTGTTCATGTTTTCCCTTGGTTGCTTACAGTTTTCATGGATATTTCCTGACCTTTTCCATACTGTTTCTTCTGGCAAAGTATTTCTGAAGCACTAACATGTTTCTTTCTGCCATTGCAATTAAAGGGATTGCTGTCTTTTAGTCCCATTTAAAGCAACATGAGATGGTCCAGTCTGTGCAGGGAGTAATCTTGTTTTAATCCTAGCTATAGTGACTTCCTTGTAATGGATGACTTTTGGCATCCATCCTATTGATTACATGACGAGGGTGAATTAAAAAAAAAAAAAAAAGAGAATAATAGCTCTTTTAATATCCTGAAGCCTAACGATGAAGTTATGAGACTTGGCGAGCTTGCAGCAATGTTGATAGGTGCCAGACCTCTCACCCACTATTTTCTTTTCCTTCCCCTGTATTTCCCTGTGCCTTTATCTTACTTCCTTTCAGCGAGCCCAGGGCCCTTGTGAACTGCAAGTCAAGTTTCACAGGAGGTCTGCCCAATAGCTCAGATCATAAATATAAAATTATTCTATAAGGCCTCATCTACTTTCAGAGGTACATTTATGAGATAAAAATTACTTTGATCGCTGAAATGGCGTTGTCATTTTTTGGAAGGAAATGACAAGGAAGTAACTGTTATCAGGCCTGTTTTCACCTGCTGTTAGCATAAACCTGATGAATTGCAGCTTCAAGGTTGCCTGCCTTAATGATTCCAAATTAGGTTGCCAATTAATATTGATTATCTGAAAAGCAGTAAGTTGATGTATATTCTATTATTAATAGCTGTTAATGCACTTTATAATAGCAATCTGTTTTGCAAACATTTTTCTGGTTGTTCTTTTTTAGTCAATCTTGGCAGTGAAAACCCTGGTTTAACACATGCAGAACTACACTAACTCGTTGAAGTATCTGTGGTGTTTTTTTCGTTTCAGGCGTGTCTTTGTTGTTGCATTTTACTGGGAGTAACACTTGAATTTGATGAGACCAAACTGAGTCAAAGTCCAGGAATAGTTTTCATCTCAACTGGTAGATTGTAGTTTTCTTCTCGTGTTCATGTCTATTAGTGCAAAACTCTTGCATCACTGCTAGATCAATTTTAATAACTTCCTTTGACATTGCCTATGAATATTTTTGTCTTCACAGAAGCCGCCTTAGAAAAACTTTCAAAATAAGAGAACTAATTTGAATAAAACAGTAATAGGTAATTTGAGTTTCTTTTCTTGTGTTATTTAGCTATTTTGTCACAGTATGTGGAAAGTACCTGGAAAGCACAGGAAGAAAAATGGGAAATCTCTCATGCATAAGGAAAAGCCTCTAGATAAGTTTGAAGGGGGAGAAAATACCTGTGTAGACATTGAGGTAAATGTTTTTTCCTTTTTTTTTTTTTTTCTCTCTTCTGGAAAACTTGAATATTTGCACAACATGATGTTGCAAGTTGTAAATGCTTAACACTTCTAAAAGAATAAATTACTTCAGTGACTGAATGTGCAGATAACTGTCATCTTCAAAGGATTAAATGAGTTGGAAGGAAGTTCTGGAGAACTCGGTATAGTCAGGTACCAGGCAGAATACCGAAAGGAGGGGAATACAGTCAACTAATGTAACAGAGGCCTAGGTTTAAGCCTATATATAAATTTAGAGTAATCATGTTACAAAAAGATAATTTCTTTGGTTCTGCTTTTAATGTAAAAGTGAAATACTCACTTCCTCCTCCTCATTTCTGTCACACAGGGTTTCCCAAGCTGCTTGTTGTAAGATTTGTGCTTCTATAAAAATTGAGATGGAAAACTAACCTTTTTCATAAGGGTCATTTGAAAAGTATTAAAAAGTCACCCTTTTGCTGTAGAATATTCTTGTTGTGAGCTGGCTGGTTCTGGAAGACATAAATAACTGCACTCAACTAAGCAATTAAAAGAAACTGAAATCAGTACTGTAAAATGCACATTAAAGCTATAGGGCTAAGACGAAAAGAGCCATTTCAGCTTTTGCTTGAAGTTAACCGATCTGAAGTTCCCCTCAGAGTGCTTAGAGCACAAACAAGATGGAGTGGAGTTTAGTGTTGCTGTCTCCAGGATGCATGTTACTCGTCTTTCATCCAACTCAGTGAGCCAGTGCAGGGCACAAAACCTGGCAAAACTGCTATCTCTAATTTCTTCTTGGGCTTGTTTTTCTGACCCAAGTTCTTTGGGCTCCAGCAGGCATGGAGGCACAAGGGGAGCATCAGGGCAGATCCTGAGGGTTGCAGCTGCCCCTTTGGGGTGGGCACTTGCCAGAGCAGGAGGTCCTTGCTGCTGCTCATCATCGTTGAGCCCACCACTCTGTCTGGGTGCACCCTTCTTTTTTCCTTCTTTGATGGTGGTAGTGTGACTGGAGCTCAGAGGTATGGTGTGAGGAGCAGGTGACCCTCTACCTGGTGAGTGTGCAGGGTACCAGCTCTGTGGCTGCGGGGTGGCTGGCAATTTCAGTGCTTGAAATAGCGCCAGCGGCCAAGAACTTCTAACTGCAGCTCTGCTAATGACTAGTGTTGTGGTTTTGGGCAACTCCCTTGGTTGTCTTTGAGTCAGCTCCCCTGTCAGTAAAAAGGGGGTGATACTCCTTTGTAACTTACTGTTGAAATGATTAATTATTGTGCTTCAGACATCAAGGTCCTGCCATGTATTGTTACCATTTGTATGGAGAGGCCTCTCGGCTGTTGTTCAGAAACCCTGGCTCCAAGAACACAACAGGTTGTGGGAGCTGTTTTGGGTTTTTTCCTGTTAGCTTATGAAACAGATCAGATTGACTCTTAGTAGTTAAGTACTAACCACCACTACTGACCATTTGAATCTTGTCCCCCTCTCCTCCCCTTTGAGTGAGGAGACAGGGTGACAGATTGAGTTAAAAGGAAAATTTCAGAGGCGCAAGGTGAAATCCTAGCAGTGAGGCTGTTTTCCACTTGCGTAGCAAGATAGAGAAACGTTCTGCTTTTCTTTATTATTATTCTCTGAAGCCCATTTTGTGTGGAGGCTGTGCAGTTTCCAGACTCTGGCTTAGTTGCTGACCTGAGATGTGCCAGTATTTGCTCTTTTCTATTTGTTTATTTATTTAAACAAAAGGTCTAGAAATAATGTTGGGGGCAGCCTAGTGAGTGAAAAGTTACAAAATTCACATATGAGGTTAAACTTAACTTAACCCCCCCCACCCCCACCCATGACACACCAGCACAAAACATACGGAGAGAACACTATACCAGACCACCCACCCGCGCATATACTACCGTAACTACCACGCGGACAAGTTGACA